>VWYI01047019.1:109889-197304 GCA_013399455.1 Anthoscopus minutus
TTTCACAACAGCAGAGTTTTTTTCTAAACCGGGCAGCTGCTGTTTTGTGAAGATGCAAAGCCACGAGAAGACTGTTCTAGTGGACATATCTCCAAGGTGTTGAAAAAGAAAACTTCTTGCCCTATGAGAATTGAAGAAAGATTATTGTAGAAGTGATAACTGATTTAAAAATCCCAGATTTTGTTTTATGTTATCAAGTAGAAAAGAGAAAGGTGGGCAAGAGAGAGAAGTGTTCTGGAAGTTTCATTTTGATTTTTCCTTTTCATTTTGTTTTTTTTTAGTTTTGTTAAAAAACTTTCTCTATGGTCTAAGTTTGAGCCTCTTTTCCTTTCTCCTAAAATCATATCTCACAACAGAGAAATAAGTAAGTGTACTAGTGAGTTTAGCTAGTCCTAAACCCACAACACATGTGTGCATATAGTTTGTATAATGCTTTCCATCTGCCTGAGAGCTTTGCAAATATATGACCTACAAAGTAGGTGATTGATAGTTGCTATTTTTTTTTTTAAATTCAGTTAAAAAGACTGAAGTAGAAGGATTAAATGGTTGCTCTGGTGTAAGTCTGTGTCAGAGGCCCTGGATCTCATACTTGTCTCAGATCACTCCTGTCTTGGTTTGCAACCTTTGATTTTTGCTCTTAGCCCAGGCTGGTGGGTAGCTGGCATGAAAAGGGAAGGCAAACCCTGGCAGTGCATGGCAAAGTGGTGGGGACTTTCTTGCCAAATGATCTGGAGAGAGTTGATCATCTCTTGCATCCTCCAGGTCCAAAACTGCAGATGTGGTTAGGGAGACTTCTGCTAACATTCATGACTATGGCAACACAAAAATAATGTGGTTTTGTTTTGTTTTGCTATTTCCCTTGGGAGGTTGGCAGTTTAGTAATGATGGCTTTAGGAAGTGCTTGTGTTCTTTATTTAGAACAGCCTGTAGCAGTTTTCTCAAGTTACATCTTGAAAAGGGGTTTTCCTATCCTTTGGGGTTCTGTCTCTAAAAGTCAGCAACTCAGAGGTTGCCGTGCAGTTTTATTTAGACAAAAGTCCTCAAAGAGATGGAGAGGATTTAGTGATCTATGCTTTTGGGCTTATGCTGTAAGGCATAGCCTATCTCTGTTTCAAGCAATAGCCTTTTATTGATATTTATGGATGTGCCACTTGCATATTTATGGATGGGACAGTGGTGCATGTGTATCACAGCCTGAAGTCCTGATTCAGTGTTGCTCAGTAGGTACATGGGGAAAATATCAAGCATTTTCTTTTCAATAAAAATTAAGTAAGAACCCAAGGATTTAGGTAAAATATAAATAGAAAGAAGAAAGAAATAAGCCTTTTGCTATGTCTAATTATATGGCTGGGCCTTGCCTTCTGGGGATTGATGGGTATTTGGAACAATTCCTCTTCTCTCTGCAGCCCTGACTTGGGGAGAAGCATACAAACTATGTCAAAATGGTTACATGTTTTATTTAATTGTGGTCAGCTAAAGAGAAATATTTGGAGAAAATATTTATTGTCTTCATTTTTCATTTGAAGGTTACAAGCACTATCTTGTTTAAATTAGGAATTTTTAATAATAGTATTACTTTAGCTTGAAAACTTTCATTGGAAAACAATTTATTGTCTTTTAATTTTGTTTATTCTTGGTTTTTTGCTGTTTATTCTTGTATGTAAGATGTGAAAACTTGTTTTCAGGAGGGCAAAGGGTGTGAAATTCCTAGGGAGTGATGAACAGGATACAGTTCTCTAGGCCAGTTGTCCAAAGTGGCATCACTTAAAAAGCTGAATCAGTGAAAGACTTAATTACAGTTTTTCCTCCTCTTCAAAATGTCAATGCAGATGCTGCTTAGAACCCCAGAGACAGTGTAATAGTTTGAAAATGCAGAATGACTGGTAGGTGTTCTGAGTAGTGAGTAATTTGTACTCACACAGGAGGAGCAGCTCTTCCTCGGTATAGCCCTTTACTGTGCAGAAACAGGAGCAGCAGTGCAAACTCTTGGACTATCCAGGAGCTGCCTGCTCTGCTGATATTCCCACAGAGCTGGGGTTGCCTTCACCTTGTCAGATCGGACCTCTCCTACCAGAGCAATTTCTGTGTTTTCCTCATCTTTCACTGCTCCTCTGATAGCTGTGGCTCCTGGCTGAGCTGTTGTGTTGTAGCTGGACAACTAAAGTTGTTTTCACAGCCTCATATGGACCAACAAATCAACCAAAATATTGCTCTGTGGGTTATTTTCAATTTGCTGAAATCAACAGGCAATCCAGTGGTGCCTGCCCCATTTTTATGGCCCCTCATTCGGGGTAGATATTGCAATGAGTGGGTTGCAGAGTGCACAGTTACTATTTCCCAGCACAGGCAATTACAGGTTGCTGTTGGGCTTTTTTGCCAGCTCCTCGCTTTATCAAGAGTTGATGTTGCAACCCTAATTGACAATACTAGGAGATGAGATCACTGCTGTGTGCAGGATGGCATTTGCTCCACCATCTATCTTAAAATCTGCAAGATTTTAAGCATCCAGTTTTTCAAGCAGATGACACATCATGGTAGTTTTCTTCATGTTGTAGCAAAGCAGGGACCCATATGAACTTTTACCTTTGTGTACAGCATATTTTAAATTCTTTGTGCGGACCTGGTACATGGTGGAATCATCTGTCACTTTTATGAACCTGATAGTTTCTGAGCAGAAGTGCTCAGGGCTTGCAAGACAGCCACTTGTGAATGGGACTTACTGTTCTAGGAGTGTGTTATGTATTTCTCATTATCTCAATTTTCCTAAAGACCAGCTGTGCAATGGGATTTCATTTTCCTATGCCACTTCTTTATTTATTGTCATTTGAAGCTACAAGTTCACTAGGAGCTGAATTTCAGTTTGTCTTTCCAAATTCTTTCAGTATTAGATCAAATCCTGTAAAGTATCTGATTTACAGAAGAAGCTTCTCTTTTAATTTGGACTCAAACACTGACCCAGTGAAGTCGGTAGTGGAAGTCTTATTGGCTCTGTGGAGCAAGCTTATCTTCTCTCTGCTCTCAATTCCATGACACAATTAAGCATTTTGCCAGTTCTCAAGTGAAGTCCACAAGTCGTTTGGGGTTTGTGTATGGAATCCAAATTACACCTACTACTACTACTGTTCCATCTACGTGAAGCAGACATGATTTCATTGCCTGCTCTGTTGCTGCCGTTCTTGCGGGGGCCATGGGGCAGCCAAAGTTCAAAAGAAGTGAACTGGATTATATTCCCAGTGATTCAGGTGCAGACCCGAGGGCACTGGGAGTGAAATGGGAGACCATTATGTGATGGCAATAGGCCAGACTGCAGCCCCAGTCCCTCTTTTCTGTGAGGGATGCCTGTCCCTGCTGCAGGCTGTCAATTTGAGCAGCACTCTGCAAAAATGGCTCATCGCCGGAGGCGAGGTGGTTGGGACTTCAGCTGAGGAAAGTGACCCCAGCTCTTCTTCCCCATCTGTGAAACAGGGATAATAACTTCACTCTGCCCTTCAAAAGGGGGCAGAGAGAGTTCTCATTAATAAATGAGAAAAAACTCCTTGTGGGAAGGCTAGATTCCAGGAGCAGCTACCTCGCAAATGCATGTCTGAACTTAAGTTCCTACCTTTGGAGGCTTGCCCTGTCCCTATGAAACACTTCAAGGAGAAATTGAAGCAGCCAAACTCTTGTTAATGCAGGCAAGAAGTTATGAGGTGCCAGTGCCGTATATTTTGGCAAAAGGCAGTAAAGGTGTAGGGAAAAAAACCTGAAATGATTCTGCAAAGCTGAAAAAGATGAGCTCATGGCATGTTTGGTCTAGATTTCTGTTTTGTGTTATTTTAACTAAAGTTTTGCTTTTGAGAAATGTGTTGTGTTTTGGGCATGTGCAGGAAAAACTTAAATTTTTGTGGAGTTATGGGCATTAATGGCTATAGTGGAAGGATTTCTGGTTTTGTTGTGATAGATTAACCTAAAGGAAAAACTTCAAATGCATTTATTCTACTCTTGAAAATAATAGAGATAGCTAAAGATACTGATTTAAAAAATAATAAATTAAAGTCATCTAGTGGAAGTAATCTACTTGGTCATTGATTAAAAATGGAAATCTTATTTACAAGGTAATACGTTGGCCTGAAGATGATGCCTTGTGAAATTTAATGGATAATATTCTCACATGGAGTTTTTGGAGAGTTGTGATGGAACTGAATGGGAAATTATTTCCTATTATAGAATTCCAGAAGTTATGACACTATTTAAATTAAAACTGTAGCATGTAGACCCATCTCCACTGAAGTATATAAGATCTAGGGAAATTTCAGTGGAATCTACATGGAGTTATATCAGATTTCTCATTTATAAAATGTTTTCTTTCCATAATTCATATAGTAATTAGAAACCTGGAAGGTTTCTGTATTACCTGTAAATATTTCAGGTAGAAATCTGTTGGATGTGAAATCTTGGACTCAAAGACTCTAATAAAGGGGGTCGGTTTGTCACGTGACATTTTGGAAGGAAGGGGAAGTGTGTCCAAATGTTGAATAGCTATTCAAGGGTTAGTGAAATCATTAATTTCTAGTCTGTATTTTCTCTCTCATAAGGAAAAGTTCCTACATTTTCTCTAATTGCATCATGTTCTGCCTAGAGGATCACATTGCTAGTGGAGGTAAATAATTTTGATTACTTGGCTGATCATGTCTAAGTACCTTTAATATAGGCCTGCATAGCTTTTAGATATATTCTTCCAGTGTTTATAGTTTGCTATGTCTTTGCATTATGACCTGCAGACTCTATTCCAGGAAAAGCCTGCTTAATTCCAGTGAAAATCTGGTATTTTATTCAGCAGGCTCAGTATAAGTTAAGTATGTTGCTGGTTCTTGGTTGTCACACTGATGGCTTCTGAGCTGTGGGGATTGTTTTTTTCCAGTGGGATTTTTAAAAAAAAATATTTTAGCGTATTAAAAATATTATAGTTTGATGGTCTTACTGAAGACTTTCAAAACCTCTAGTGACCAAGAAAAAGTATATAAATTCCATGTCATCCTTACTGAGAGACAGGCAGTTTAAACACTGCTTTTCCCATTGTCCCCAAAACTCAGTACCAGTGAATGCTGCTGGCTTACTCTGTGGCAGAGATACACTCCCCATCCTCCTTGCCTTTGGACATTTAGTCCAACACATGACTGTTAAGCAGGTTTTTCCCTTCTAGTACCACCTGGTTGAGCAAGTTTTGGTACTTTGATACTCGCATCTTCCTGTGAAAAATACCATGTTTTAGTTAACTCAAAACTTTCTGCCAAGATGTGCTGACTGTAGTGAAACTTTAGACAAAAAGATTAGAAACAAAAGACTTCTCCAGTTCAAGATGAAGTTGCAGTCAAAAGGAGAGGGACAAAAAAAAGGACAGTTGGGGAGAGCAGCCCAGAACTGCCCCTACAGAAGGGGGCACTCATCTGAGAGCTGGAACATCAAGGTTTACCTGTCATACCCCAGCCTCTTTTTGGGATAATTAGTGCTGATCTAAGCCCTGCTGGAGCACTTGGTGGTGGCAGCTTGATCTAGACCTGATCTAGGCCCATGCTTGCACTTTTGTTGCATTATCTAGCCTGTAACTTGCTGGGTTTGGGCTCTCCTTATACCAGCTGTGAGGTAAAGTCTCCATTCTGGAGTAAACTTGGCAGTGCAAGGTAAACTTCTCTGAATTCCTGGAACACCTGGGCCAGTGGAGTGTGGTTATTACTGATTAGCACATGGGCTTTCATGGCTGGGGAATTTTGAGGACTCAAAATCCTACATGTCCATCCACTGCACCCTCAGGTCTGAGCCTGACTTGGCACAGTGGTTTGAATCCAGGTGATCCAGTTTGCAGGAAGTGTTGCAGCTTCTAAGTTTCTGGATCTTTTGGGTGACCCAGAAAATGGTGTTGTTTCTTTTTTGTGGGTGGTTTTTTTTTTCTTTTTTTTTTTTTTTTGTGTCTAAGATTGGTTTTGATGATCTTGAAGGTCTTTTCCAACCTTAATGTTTCTATGATTTTATGTCCCAAATGCAACCTAGCATGCACGTACAAATGCACTCTATTTCCAGATGGAAACATTCTTTTTCCAGAGACCAGATTAAATTCTGGCCCCAACAGCTCCAACCTTGAAAAACATGACATTTTTCATAAAACAACATCTTTGCTACTCTGCCAGCACTGCTCAGCACTAGAGCTGTGTGCCTGAGAGTGCTTTTTGGGGCAGAAAGAACCACCCTGACTATGCTTATTTTTGCCAGCACTCCTGCCCAGTTCTGACTGCTGTAGCGAAGCAGGAGCAGCCTACAGGGCATGCCAAGTGTGCTTTATGCAATCAATTACTCTCCGTTAGAGAAGTGTGAGCAGAACCGATGGGTTTAACAGGGGTGAACTGTCTTTTCCCCTGCAGCAACAGCCCTGCCTGCAAGCTATGTTTCAGCTGGCTTTGCCTCTTCCTCTCCATGCCTTTCCTCTGCTCAGGCTGCAGAGCTGGAGTAGCTAGGACTAGGAGCATGTAAAGTGTGTTGTGCCAGGTAATATATGTGTGGCACTGAGGCTTAGAAGTTTGTGGGGAACTATAAAACTGAGAGAATCCAAATGTTTGTGTTCAGCATTTGGACCTGGCAGCAGATACAGTCTTTCTGAAGGGCTGTGAAGGGCAGCAGCAGAGCATGTATTTAGTCATGAACACAAGGGTTAAACTTGCTTCAGTGCAGCTTGGAAGCAAGAGTTGATTTTTATGGAGGGAAAGGGAGTTATCTTAAATAAGTGCCAGAAATCAAGAAGGAGTTTTGCAGCCCAGAAAGAGCCTCCTGGGTGAAATGTTGAAGCCAAGCGCATTTTCTGGTCTCAGTATACTTTTGATATTATCCCTTTTGTTGCATTAACATCCCCTGAATATGGCAGTGTTTCTTCCATGTTTCCTGAGGCTGTTTACAGACAACTCTTTTCCAAACTGATATGTATGCATGAGTGCAACTGGATTCTTATCTAGGCTGAGCTATGAAATCTGGAGTAACTGCTTTGATGAAATCAGTGGATTTACTCCCAAGTTTGCATCATATAGATGAGATTAAATAAATTCTTAAAAAATCCCAAACAACTAGTTCACAAGATTTGACATCTACAAAATTACCATTAAAAAGTGTGAGGAAAGCATCTTTCCTGCATAGTTTCTCCTACCCTTTTAAAACTCCTTTTACATTCCTTCCTGGGTGAGTTAGAAAAGGCTGGAACTGAACCTGCTGGTGTCCAGGCTGGTTGTCTCAGAACTTCAGCTCTCAGCCTGCTCTGACCATGCACTGTGCAGTCACAACTTGGAAAATGCAGTTGAAAGCCTGACTAGAACATGCCTTGCTCTTCAAGAGTTTACCACAGCAGTAGGTCTCCAAGCAATTTCTGAAGGAGATAAAATGATTTTTGATGCAGGCAGTTGCTATAGTAGAGCATCCTGATAATCGTGGGCTGTGGCACATGCAGATTTGATTAGAAGCCATCACCACAAGAGCCAAATGCAGTGAAACTGTTGCTGACTTTTACTAAAAAGGGAGAAACCTGATCCATGGAGAGCAGAGCTGTGTGTGAGCATTGTCAGCAACAGCCTTGCCTTGGGAAAGGAGCCCTAATGGCCAAAGGAAAGGTTGCATTTGCAATCTAATTACCTAATATGTGTTTGCAAATATTAAGTATATGCCATTTTGGCATTAGGGCAATGCATATAGAGCACCATTGGAAATAAGGTCTATATGCCACCACATTCCATCTGCTTGTGCCTCCTATCACTTTGCTTCCTTACTGCTGGAATAATATTAACAAACCACAGAAATTATAGATAAGAATGTGTCATTTCCCAGCTCCCTGTGTGCAATCTGCTGGAACTACATGGCAGTAGCAAAGAGGGTTTCCTTGCTGGGCTGCCTGGCCCTTGCTGCAATTCGGGGCATGCCTAAGGTACCACTTTGATACTGCAGGAGTCCGAAACCGTGAGGAATCATGAAACCGTTGGCTTGTTTCATGAGGAATCATGAAACCATTTGCCCAGCTTTGCTGCTGCATCCTGGAATTTCTGAAGTTACAGGTTCTCCTGTAATGTATGCTCATTGTGAGCCCACATGAAATCTACTACCATGTTAACTTGGTGGGCTGTTTCTCAAGACCTCAGGGACCAAGCTGGCATTGACTTTTCACTGCTGTAGCAGGCTGTTGCTTATCCTACAAAAGTGAGGAAATAAACCTTAGCAGTTTTAAAATAATCCAGTGGAAAAATGGACTTGGGAAAGTAGTTTGGGGGTTTTGTTTCCCATTGTTTTGGTTTTGCTACAAAGTATTTCAGTAAAGTGCTTGTATGGCAATTTTGAGAGAAAAGTCCTTCAGGAGAAATGGTTCCCCCCCTAGTAAATGAATGCTAGAGTTAACTGAGAAACCAAATAACCCCCAAACCTGAAACCCTGCAGCCTCAATACATATGCAGTTAGCTACTGAGATGTCAGGAATGTAGTACTTAAGGATAAGCTTTTCAAGTGGCAAACAAGTCTTTGATGAAAGGTTCTTTTGAGACTTCTTTTTTCCACCTGTGTGTGGGAATAAAACCTGATTTCCTGGCAAGCCAGTGGTAGGGTTTGATATGGGTCAAATCCCCCATCACTCTGAGAAGAAAAGCAAATCTATTTGAAATGTTCTCTGTGTTTGTAGGCAGTGGCAGGGTAACAGCAGAATTAACCACACTGGAAGCATTACCTGGCAAGTTACCTTCATCATCCAAGTGCAATCTCACCTGTACGGGCTCTTTCCACCAGGGTACCACTGCCTGGGCTGCTGCTGACTTGGTAAAAGTCAGAGCAGCTTCAAAGGGTTCCTCTGAAGCCTGATGAGGTCGGGATCAAGGGAAGTGGGATGAACTTGCATCTGGGGATGAACCGCAGTGGGGTGTGGGGGCTCTCCAGGTCCAGTGAGTGTCAGGGCAGGTGGAAAGCCTGTAAATCTCTGGCCAGACTGTGAGCAGGTGCAGTGATCTCTCTACCTCCAACCTGCCTGCTTTTAAACATGGATTCACCTGGGGTTCGAGGTGTGCCAGTGTTTGGAAGGGCCGTGCATTTGTCCCTGTTTATTGATCATCCTCAAGTGTTATTTGAGAAACTTCTGCTCCCTTATTTTATCTGGGACTAAGATAAATTTTAAGTCTAACACTAAATCAAGTGCAAGTAAGAGGTGCAAGAACTGAAGAGTTCTAGATAAGCTAATGAAATTTGTTGAGCAATAGAAATTTAAATTCCTTGTAAAAAAATTACAAGTAGAGTTGGAGATTACAAAGTACAGCAACCAAAAGCACTGAATTTCCAACTCAAAAGGACATCATTGGAGGAATTAACATAACCCTTGAATTAATGTAAATAATTACTGAATTGATTTAAATTTATTCAGGAGTAAGACTTCAGTCCAAATTTGGCTCTTGAAAATGCCATGGTAGTTATTCATGGAGAGCCATGGAAGTACTGGGGGCTGGCAGCTGGAGATTACTTGTGCCAGTTCATGGAAGGGCAGCAAGAAAGATCTGCCAGCACATCTCAGCTCCTCTGGGCTGGTCACTAGAAGGGACAAGCTGGCCTTGATGAAGAAGTGTAAGACCCAGACAGGCACTTCTGCCTTTTGGTGGTTTCTGTCACCTGCTCCTGTGGCATTGACTGCAGCACTCGCTCTCCTGCCTCAGATTCACAATTTGCAAACTGGAATTAATAGCAGCCACCACTGGAATTGTTTAGAGACTTCCCCCTGTTAAAATGCCTGTCATTTCCACTGCTCCAGTAGTGCTCAGTATTACTGTTATTACATGGTGCTTTCTTAGCTTGCTGTTCAGAAAAGCAGCTGCCTTCTGTGGCTGGTGTAAGCTACCATTATGCTGGGTGGTATTATATATGTGACTGTACTTTTGGCATCTGAGTCTATCATTTAGATTAATTTGGAAATTCTGTAGTGACTTGAGAAAAACTGCTGTTGAATTGAAGTTAGTTAGTCCAGAAAATATCATTAGTCCAAACCCCCCTGTAATTGTATAATAAATGCAATACTGGATGGTCTTGCATATAAACCAGACACTTGAAATATAACTTTTGGTACATTTTGCCTTTCCTTTTTTTTTTTTTCCTTTCTTTTTTTTTTTCTCCCAGTATGGGGTACTGCATCCTTTTTGTCCACGGTCTAAAAAAGCTGTCTGCGTGGCTAAATAAATGGAGAATCACTGTTCCCACCCTCTTTGCTTTGCTGCTGCTGCTCTTCTCTTGGAAGACCGTGAAACAGAATGAAATCTGGCTGTCACGAGAATCCCTTTTCAGGTAGGAGTGACCACAGGAGAATTCTTGCGTTTTTATATTGTTTAAAGTAAGTTTGTTACATGGAATAGTTTTCTGTAGAAAAAGTTGCGCTATTGGTGCATTGATCTAATTAACATTTTTATTATCATAAAATAACTTTCTGTTGTCTGATAACTGTGCAAAAACTGGTGTCAGCAGTTTATATGCTGATGGACAAACTTTGGTTCTGAGAGTCGCATTTTTAAGACATGCTGTTTTGAAGTAACTTTGATTCTGTGTATTTAATGACAGCATAATGCTTTAGTTTCTAAAGACATAGCAAAAGTTTTTTGCAACACTCCAGAACGCCATAGTAACGCTACTGAATATATTGACATTTCTTTAGCAGTGTTCTAATTACAAAAATAAAATGCCATGAAGTGCCAAACTTAATGTACCATATTTTATTTTATTTGATTACTCTTTGCCAAACAGCTCTGTTAACAACCTCATTTATGTATTTCCTTGCATTGAAACAGACTGTTTCATTTTGTGTTTTGCTAGAAAATATATTGCATTTGCCTCCAGCTGCTTTCAGCAGTTGTCTAATTGTGAAGTAATTGCAGAAACGCAGGTGATCTGCACATGGGTTGAGCTTTGTTTCCTAACTTATTGGCCAGAGCAAAGTTTAATTTATGGAGCACTAAAAGTATGAAATTGTTTTTTATGTGTACCCTTTGGTCTTCAGGAAACATTACTGAAGTGGTTGGAGCTCTCTTAGTGCGGCTGTTTTTAAAAAAATCTGGAACTGAGGTTTCTTCCCTCTGCATGATTCAGGTATTATTCTGAATTGGAAGGGACCCACAAGTATCATTGAGTCCAGCTCTCAGGTGAATGGTCCATACAGGGATGGGATCAAACCCACAGCTGTGGCACTATTAACACCACGCTCTGACAGGCCAATCTCAGGTGAGCCTGTCTCCCAAACAAGCACTGCTTGTTCAGGCAGCAGCAGCTATGGTGACTGGCCTGTTGCACACAGCAATCCATGTGGGACACACCTCCTGTCCAAACCTGGCCGCTTGGAGGATTTCCAAGGTGGACCACTCTCTTACTGAAGGGGAGGCGGGAATATGACAATTCCTTTTGCAGACCTGCAGGCATGGTGCTGTGTTGTGCACAGCTGTAATTAGTCATGTTTAAGAACAATGAACTCAAACTGTAGCAGATGACAAGAGGACATTTCCTTCTACTGAGGAGTGTTCTAGGACACTAGAATGTCCTAGAGTGCTGTGGGGAATGGCGGAAGAGAGGGATAAGATTATGCCTACTTAGTTGGATACAGATACAGATGGAGTTCTGTCCTTCCAGCCTCAATTCAAAGCAGGGTGACTATTTACTGCCAGCTCCAGTTCCGACGGCATGCCACTGCTGCAGTGCAGCTCTGAGCTGGAGTTAATACCCCTCTACCTCCAGGGGGGGCCTTGGGGTAGCCTAGAGCAGTACTCAGACCTCGGTGCCTTAGGATGAGCTGTTTCTCTCTTCCGCTCAGGAGTTTTGGGAACAGTACCAGGAGAGAGGTCTGCCCCAGTCTTTTGAAGGGATGGCAGAACTCTTAAATTCTTGCTGGGTCACCTTGTATTGTGACCTGCCCCTGAGAGCAATCAGCAGCAGCTGCTGAAAAAAGCACTGTAAGAACAGGGCCAGCAACAATAATGCTTCTCTCTAGTTTTTTCCCGGCTTGCAGTAATCTGCAGTTTAAAGACTTCCTGAGTCAGGAGTTACTAGCTATTTTTGCTTTTAAAAGCCACTGATGGACTTTTCTTCCATAATGTCTCTGACTGCTTTTTCAAATCTATTTATAGTTTTGGCTTCTGCAGCATCCTGTGTGCTGGGCTCCATCGTTAAATTACAGAGTGTGCACACTGAGATTTCCCTCTGTGTTCTGTGAACCTTCTGCCTGATTATTTGGTTTGGTATTATATACTATATTACCTAGTTCTGGTGTGCTGAATGAGTCACGAGTAACCATCAGCTTGTCACTTAGGATAAAGGCACTTCCATGCTTTGAACCCACATGCCGTCACCTAAGGCTGTCTCCTTTTCATACTGAAGTCAGCTGGTCTTGTACTCCCCTCATATGGAAGCTGTTCTGCATTTCTGATTCCTCTTGTTAGTCTTTTGTGGCTACTTTCATAATCTGATCCAACCATTTGAAGAAGAGGTCAGAATCACCTTGCAAGAGGTATGTGCAGCACAGTAACACAGGACTGCTTTCCGGTTTTTGTTCTCTGCTCCTACTAATTCCTAATCTTCTGCTTGCCTTTTTTGACCTCTTTTAAGCAGTGAATGATTATTTCACAGCACTCTCGACATAAATTCCAAGACACCTACTGTGACTGGAAACGCCAGATATCAATCTGTGTGCAGATTTAGAGAGTGTGTGTACACACTGTGTCTGAACCAACACTGTGTTTCTTGTGCCGCCTTTTTTCCCGGTCTTTGATACTGTGAGATCCTTCTGCAACAAAATGTAGCTAATTCTTGCAGTGTGGTTCACACTGGTGTCACCAGCAAATGTGTCCCCTCCTTGTTTTGCTCCCCTTTCAAGATCCTTAGTGAACACCTGAAGTAGCTCAGGTGCCATTGCATGTCTCCTGGGAACCCTGCTTGCACTCCTCTCCAGCTGTAAAAACTGTTCACATATTCATGCTCTTTGCTTGATGTTTTTCAAATATTGATTCATGAGAGGATCTTCCCCTCTTACTCCTTGAAGAAATTGGAAGTCTTTAGTGAGGGATTTTATATTAAAAAAAAAACCCTTTGAGCATTTAAGTGCTCCACATTGGTGTATGTGATTTTGATTGACTGGGCTATATTTGGTATTTATAAAGGCTTTGCATAGTTTCAATAACATGTACATACCTGTTGAGTCTATAAAACACCAGCAGAGCTTCCCAAATAGCTTCTTTCTGCAATATGCAAGGCTAATTCTTAGTTGGACTGTATCCAGAAATGTGGTAGAAGTAGGATTTATTATGGCTTTCCCCAAATTACCTGAAGTCAAAATCAGACTTTCTGGTCTGTTTCCCCCTCAAGATCTCTTCCTTGGAGCCAAATGAAGTCATGTTCATCAACTTCCATTCCCCTAGTGCCAGTCTCATTTAAATTATAGGCTACCTACCGCAGCTAATAGCTGCATGTTTGATTTCCTTTGGATGCATTCTACCAAGCCCAATGGATTCATAACTGTTCTGAGTGTTGATTTGTTTTAAAGCCTTTTTTACTGCCACTTCAGTTAGAGACAGTGCTTCAGTCTTGCCCTGTGTGGTTCCTGTGTGGCAATTCCTTTAGTTTCCCTGTAGTGAGCACTGGTGCAGAGAATCCATTTAGCTTTTCTGCTGTGGTCTTTTTTACTTCAAGCACTACTTTTAGACCTCCATCATCTATTTGCCTTAGGGGATCTTTGGCAGGTTTCCTCTATCTGATGTATTCCATTATTAGCTTTGATAGCTTTAGCAAGTTTTTCTTTAAATTTCTTTTGGTCTGCCTAATTATGGTTTATGTTTAACTGGCTGACGTTTATGCTCTTTTCCTTTTTCCTTCTGTAGCTGTTTCTTTTTAAAGAACAGTTTTCATTTCTCATTGCTGTCTTCACTGTGCTGTTTACCCTTATTGGCCTTTTTGTTGTCCTTTTAAGATCTATCTTTGATAGGTGTCATACATCTCTCACAAGTCTGTAGTAGCTAGGACCCTCCTTGTTGATGGGAAGGAAACGCAAAAGAAGAATAGTATAGCAAGAAGATAATGTCATCCCAAGAGTGAGAGATGTCCTCTTTGGGAAAGAAGGAGGAGGCTGATGAGGAGAGGTGGGAGAAGTGGATGGAGGTATATGAAACAACAATGAATTTTAATGGACAGAACAGGAGGAGGATACAGAACAAATCTATAGATGTGGGGAGACATAAATCAATCTACTTGGTATTCTCTGTGTGTGTTGGATTTCTTTTAAGAAGAATATGCTGGGAGAGTCTACTCACAATCCTAGTTCCTCATTCTTTCTCCAGTTGCTATTTTAATTAATTACTACTTCCTTTCTCTTAGTTTTTTTTCTTTAACTTTTACTTTTTGTTCCTCTGTTTCCTTGTTTCTGCAGGACTGATGTGTCTTGATTCTCTTGGCTGAGGCCTTTTCTGTTAAGTATGCATTTTTTAGTCTAGTCTGGGAAATGTTTGTATACTCAGTGTGTTCCTAGTTTTGTGCTTGTACCCCATTCTGTCCCTTTCTCAGGACTTACCCCATTTTGACATTGTGTGATACTGTTGCCACCTCTGGGCCACTGTGGCCACTCAGTCTTCAGCCCAGGGACCAAGTCTTCTGCATGTGGAAATACTGCCAGGTCTTGGCTGAAAGCAGCAGTGGTGGGGAGGATGCTGCTGCCTGAGGAAATGATGCATCTCCACATAGATGCACAAGCATATGTTCAAGGACTACATGAGAAGCAAAAAAACCACAAGTATAAGACATGGCCATATAGAGAGATATTTGAGGCATATTATTCCAAGACATCTCTAGAAGCCCCAAGCAGTTTGTCTTACTGTGTTGGCAGGTGATCAGGGAGGACCTACTTGTTAGTTATTTAAGGAATTACCCTTTAGAGTGAATGCACAGGCCAGAAGGTCAGGCTCAAACTGTGGTCAGTGTTAATGTCCAAAGCCAGGGAGAGGGAGGGGAGAGCTGTGGGCTGATCTCTGCATCCGGTGCTGCACTGGTCTTCCCAAGGCTCGTCCAGCTGCCGTGCTTCCTCTTGTTTCTGGAAAGCGTCTGCACGTGCTGCCCATGTTTGTGACAGTGCCTGGAAACCCACATGTAACCAGAAAAAGAACTGCACAAAAATGATGCTTTCTTAGTCAGCAGCTCTCCTTCCCAAGCCATGTCTGCTGACTTCAGGAGTTTGCAAAAACTGCTCCAACCCCAAAAGTGGCATTTACTGCTGTGTTATTTTGTTAATTCTGAAAGCTGGCTCAGCTGAGGGGAGCAAGTCCCATTGCATTTTGGGCATCTTCTATAGGACAGTTTATTATGGCCCAACACAGGTATCTGTGAAATCAGTACAAGGGTAGGAAGCCAAGGAAGGTGGTTGTTTGTGTCATCCAGAGAATAATTTGCTGTAGAGAACCTTTGCTTGTGATAATGATTCCCAAAGCAGAGGAGACACCATCGGTTTTCCAGAGTTCCTGCTGAGGCAGGAGTGGTCTCATATTCTTCTAAACTGAGCACTTTTAATATGGATATCGCAGAAAATCAGTGAAGCCTCAGCCCTGCACCCAGTCACCTTGTAGAGCAGAACATGCACTTAGGAAAACGAGAGAGGAGATCACAGGGCTTTCTTACCAACTGAAGTGGAATTTGGGTGGTGCTGGTAGTGAGGTTGGAAAATACCAGTGGTATTTTATTTCTCTGATTTATGGCTAATAGGCTTTTTGTTTTCCCCTGGGGAGGAAGTGTTATGTAAAAAGGTTTGCCTATTGTTTATTTTCCATTTATGCCACTTACCGCTGTCATAGAAATCAGAAGGGAAGGAAATACTCTGGAGAAGTGACGTCCAATGTCAGTGGGCTCGTTTCTGGCTGGAGCCAGATTGGTGCTGTGGGTTTTCAGAAGGCCATGTGTGTGACAGGCTGGGGAGCAGGGAAATAGGCGAGTTTGGGAAAGCACATTGGAAAATTACATTGAAATTGTGAGAGACTAGAAGCTTATGGGAAGAGAAATGGAAGAACGTTGTGTTCTGCTTTGTTATTTATACTCCACCCTTTCCTTCTTGGCTTTCACTGTGGACATCATTGTTTCCTCTGTCAATGAGCAGACAGCATTCTTGGCTGGTCAGGAATCAGCAGGAGTGTTTGCTTAAGCTCTCCTGAAGATTCCCCTCTGCATCCAGTGCCGTGTTTGCTGCCTCCCCCAGTGCAGCGGCTCCAAGCAGCCTCAGTCATTGCTATGTGCATTTGCAAAATGAAACATTCCCCCTCCCCGCCTGTGTGAGGAGAATAAATAGGTCAGTGTGAGCAGTGTGATGCAGCAGAGAGCATCTTAAAAACCCAAACCCATTTCTGCCTTTCCTGGGTCCCCCCTGCCACCTACAGAAGCACACAGATGCAAGAAGCTTTATTAGCAATGTTTTAATAAATGGGACCAGCAGAAATAGTGATAAATTCTACTTGAAAGAAAACAGTCCAGAATTAAAGTATTTAAACACATGCATCTTGCTGTTAAAACTGTATCTCATTAGGACTAAAGTGCTCGTGCGTATGTAGTGTACTCCTCGCTGTTAGCTCAGTCTGCTCTTGTTCAGCAGAGGCTGCAGCAGAGCAGCTCCCTGCACATAGCTGTCATAGAGGAGCAGTTTTGAGTGCCATGTCTCTGCCTGTAACACTGGTGCTGGGTTTCATAACCCTCTCTGTATAAGAATTAATATTCCAGAGGTTGTAAGTGTGTAGTTAATGGCTCCCAAGGCAATGGAAATTAACACAGCCATAGCAGTCACACATTACTTGCTGCTGGTGCAGTATATCTTTGTGAAAACTAATATAGAAAATCATTCTCTTAAGAACAGCATCAATTAACTGATTTAATTCAGCTATTAGTCACAAAATGTCTTATTCCAGTAGTGCTCCCAGTAAGCAATTTGAAAATACCTGATGATTAGGAAGACAAATGCAAGGTGTAGTTTCAATTTTAGTAGGCAAACCATGGCTGTGTTGAGCTGAACTCTGCAAGGCAGTTGTGGGCGAAGCTTAGGAAGCTCACAAGTAGGTGTTAGTGGTGCTGGATACCACTGGCTGCAGATAACCACAAGGATACCATATTTGCCACTGTAATTCCTCAGTGCTGTTCTGCAGCAAAATCCCCTGAAAGGGTTTCTGCAGCTCTTCCCATGCAAGAGGATGTGCACCCCACAGCAGGGGCTGCCTGTAACCCTGTCTCATTATGATTAACTTCCACGCTAACCAAAGTTAAACAGGAGAGACAGACAAGGCAAAGCAACAAGACTTGGGAATTCTCTAATCCTTGCTTTTCTTACCTGAGGCAGCAGGGTTGGAGATGCTGGGGCTAGAAAAGAGCAGCTGACAGGAATCTGCTTGTAAGCAAGAAACAGCAATTTTTCTGCTTTTACATGAACAGATTCATCCATCCTTATTTCCCCTTACCTCAGAGAGCCCCTATTGATGTGCTGGAAAGGATTCCCCCATTAAATGGAATACTGACTTCTCTGGATTCTTGCAGGGGGAATGTTTCCATGGTGTACATGCTTCTGTGATTTCTTTATCTGTTTAACCTTGAAGCAGCATTTTCTCTGGCTATGCAAGGTACACCTTGCTTTCTGTGCTTTCAATTAAGCAAACAAGCATATGCTTGCTTTTGTCTTTGTGCCCTAATTATTAATTCCAAATGTTGAGTTCAGTCTACACATGGCAGGGAAGACAAAGGGGAGGAATGGAGTAGCTGTGCAGCTAGATATCCTCAGTCATGTATGTATTATAATGCCAGAGTGTTATTTTGCTACCTAAGGGTTGAGAGTCCCATTAGCCCTCATCTCCTGGCTGTACTCTGCTCAGCCTTAAGCAATGCACATGTGCTGCTACTTAGGGTATGCTGTGCATTCCATCTAGTGGCTGATGCACATGGAAAAGATACCCCTTTTCTGGCATCTACAGTGCCAGGTTTAAATCAATATTTTCTTCAGATGCTTTATGACACTCAGGTTTAAGCAGGGACCCTGTTTTTAGAAAGCACTATATGCTTTCCCTCTAAATATGAACCATTTAGGTTTTGGTCTTTCAATTTAGTAATTCAGATTTTAAAATACAGTGTCTGGCCACAAGGAGTGTTGCAGTACTGCTGCTGGAAGTGCCTGTGGTGACAGCGAGCAGGATGAGTTGAATTGCTGCCACACATTTATGTCTGCCCGGGGCACTTGGCACCTGGGACAAGCTCAGAATTATACCATGAGCTGTGTTGGCACGAGTGCACAGGAGGTGATGAGGTGCTCGGGTTACGAGCAAGCTCTTCAGGAGAAGGAGAGAGTGCAAGAAGAAGGGGGACCCAGGGGAAGGTGGGGTAACCTGGCTGCTAACGGTGTCCTGCGTATGTTCTTCTTCATAGCTCAGGAGTGAAGACCCTGCCCCACAACGCCAAGGTGCACTACAACTATGCCAATTTTCTGAAAGACCAGGGCCGTAACATTGAAGCAATCTACCACTACAAAACTGCTCTCAAGTAAGTCCCTCAGGGGTCCGGTGGGGCTCCTGCTGCTAACCCATCTCTTTCCTGACAGGCATGGGGCAAGTTGGCTGCTCCTCATACCCAGCTCCGTGGGAGCAGCTTGGCTTTGGAAGCCTGGGAAAGTTCCCTGGCTCGTTTATGTGTCATGAAATGAGATAACCTAGCTTCCATCCAGCTCCACGTGTATATGTGTGTGTGTGTGTTTGTGCACTTCAGTATATGAGATAGAAATGTTACCATAGTTACACGTTGAGCAATGAGGTGTCATTTACACAGCTGAATGTAAGCTGGCAAGCAGGAGGTAGTTGTCCTAAATGCATTTTCAGGTTCTTGGGCCATTTATCTTTGTAAATTGTTGATGGTGCATGCCTGGAAAATGTCAGTGCAGTAGCCATCTGAAGTGCGGTAACAATAATGGTACTTACTGCTTGTATTGAGGCTTCTGTCCGCAGAGCTTTGCATGAATGCTAAACTAATTGATCCTGAAAATGCTCCTGTGCAGTAACAGGGCAAATATCATTGCTGAGGTTCTCTACAGAAGGAAGCTGAAGCTCCTTGTAGATGAGTGTTAAATCAGGGCCCAGGGCTGGACTGTAGTATGGGACACGTCCTGTGGTATGTGTGAAGGACCCTTCCTTCATGCACAAATGGGGTCACTCCCTGTGAGCAGCTTCCCTCTGCTTGCTGCTCCTGCCAGTGCTGTCCATGCAGCTCAGCTGCTCCCCAGGTAGCGCTCAGTGCACCTAGCAGGTCACCCCAATTCACCAAACCTCTTCCCTCTGCGACTTGGGAGAAAGGACAAGCCCCTCTGGGGAATGAATGCAAGGAAAGGGGCTGGCAGGATGGCATGGTGACAAGGGAGAGCAAGCACGGGATATGCAGATAGTGTTTTCTAGGAAACACTATCTAGGATAGGAACAGAAGTGTGTTTGGGAAGGACAGACAAGGTAAAGAGCGGCTCTGATGGACAGCAAGGGCAGAGCTCAGAAGCATAGGGCATGCCAGGACGTGGAAGAAGTGTTCTTTCTCAATATGTGATGTGACAGAAAACTCCAGAAATTACATGTATGTTTTGTCTTTTGGACAGCTGACTGGGTTATGATAAAAGCTCTCCAAGGGCTCCTAACCCACCCAGTCTGACCTGTGAGGACAGGAGTTCATTGTCACTGTGGAGGGACTGAACCTGGGTGATTTTCAGCTTTTTTGAGCAACACCCTGTTCTGTTTTGCCATGCTGGACATTTAGGAAGTCATTTAGAAAAACCTTCTATTTTTTTAAAGTTTCCAGCAATAGAAAATCCAGCACAGCCACCAGTAAACTGTACTGAAGGTTAATTACATGGGCTGTTGGAAATGTCCTCCCTTATTTTTAGACTGATTTTTTAACTCCAGCTTCCAGTCATTGAATTTGTTTACACCTTTCAATGCACACTGAAGATCCAATTACCAAAAGTCTGTTTTCCATAGAGTGATCAACTCCTCCCTTAACCTGCTGCTTGTTAGGTGCTGTTTTTTTCAACATCACAAAGTTTTGCAGTCCTCTAGTTCCTGTGTCTAGTCTCTGAACTTTTTCCAATTTACCAGAAAAGCCTATTGCATGTTAAAAAGAAGAGGAACTGACAAAAAATTATCCAAGCCCTGTGGTGGCATGCACAGAGGAATGTAACTGCTCCTACCAGCATTGCTTCTGCTTGTGTAAATGGGATTTGCAGACAAAAGATCTCTAACTCAGCAGCACCCATTTATTGTAATTATAATGCTGTTTTCTGCTCTGCAATATTTCAATTATGGAAGAGTCTGTTTTGAGAACTGATTGCAAACATTTTCTCAACTGTATTACATAGCAGTGTTTATGCTGATGATGTTTTAGAGCATCTGAAACCTTGTTGGGGGCTGGAGCCCCACAGATCCAACCATGCTCTTCTCTACATGCTTGGTGTCTCATGGCACTGGTGCTAGTGTTAGACTTGCATCAGTAATTTCAGCATTAGCTGGCAGTTTGGAAAAGTGAAGCTCACCTTGCACATTCTCTTTTTGACCCAAAAGAGTGCAGGCCAGGGGTTGGAAGTCTCCATCACTGGGAAGGTGCACTACTTGTTCTTGTCACGTTGTATCTCTGCACTTATATTTTCCTTATATTTACTCCTTCTTCCCACCTCTGTCACAGGGAAATTACTTGAGGTCTGTGTAATAAGCAGTAGAACAATATAAGTAAAAAGTGCACTATGCTCTTCTGTGGAGAGTTACATTCCATAATGTCTGTGTTTTCCTGACAGACAGACAGACCCTTTCTCCAGTGCCTAGGGTTGTGTGTGGGCCCTGCAGTTGTGTTGAAGCAGTAGAGAAGCTGCTGGGTAGGGGACAGGCAGCCTCAGGTAGATAGAGTGGCAGACCATACACAGGTATGACAGAACACAGCCCTTAGGTCTAAGCTGTTTCTCCATCCTCACAGGCATCAGCTCTGCTCTGATTTGCAGACCGATCTCCACAATTAGAGAGAAGGAAGTAATAGCTGTAATATCCTGAGCAAGTTTTGATGGTTCAGGGTATTTTTGGCCACTGGCTTAACCTGGAAAGATTAATTGCCACTCTGTAAATTTCCATATCAAGGAGTAGGCAGACAAGCAGCTGAGGTATTCACACAACAAGCTTTCATGATTTCCCACAGGTACCCCTTGCTGAGAGCCTGCTCTCCCAGTGGGTGTGGGTGGATCCATCCTCCCCAGGTTACAGAAAGCCCAAGCTACGCAGGAGGCTTCACAATCCAATGGCAGCACAGCCAGGAGTACAGAAGATAAAAATATTATTTCTGCCTAGTGCTCAGTGAACAGATCAATAGGGAATTAATAAGGAAATTGAGTCGATAAGGACACGGCTTGCTGCCTGAGAGCTCCTGGGAGATAGGAAAGGGAGAGCTGCAGTGCCTCAGTGGGAAACGGCTCATCCACTGTCTTCCAGCATTGTGCCAAATGACAGTGCAGGTCTGCTTGATCTCGGTGAATGAGTTTAATTGTTTAGTGAATAAAATTGTTTAGTGAATAAAAGATCTTGTCAGTCTGCACGCTGCTGCTTGAGCTGCGAGCAATTGCCATTCCACCAACGTAAGGACGTACTTCCATGCACTCCTGCTCTGCCAGAAGTGCTGGTTGCTATGTGTCTACTAGGCAAAGCAACACCTTGCTCCTGTGGCATTGTAACTGTGGGAAAATATGTTGAATTGAACACAAATCACCAAGTGAAATACTAGCAACTGATAAAAACTCCTGGGAAAGTTGATCCCTAATGCTTTAACTGCTCCCTTTCCTGCTTTCAGATACAGGTGGGATTCTCTGCTGCCAAATGTTGGTGTACCTCTGTTACCTTCAGGGCAGAAAGGTGGTGGAGGAGAATAATGTGTTTTCTCTGACAGTGGTACTGCAGGGCAAGTTTCCAAGGCAAACCTGGCAAACAGTCCCAACAGCCACCTGTCAGTGCCATTGCAGGTGGCCCATCAGAAAACTCATTCCTCACCCCAGCACAGAGACCAGTGACACAACACCCTGACGTAGCTGGGCTTGGGAAATTAGTACAATCTAATTATGTTCTCCAAGAATGGGGGAAATGAAAACTGCAATGTAATTAAAAAATGGAGAACGATGTTTGAATTGGAGATGAGGAGAATGAAAAGAACAAAAATTCTGTGTATGTAGGAAAAGCTCTTCCTGTGTGTAGTTCTTAAAAGTGGAATGGAAATGGAGCCCTTCAGACATGCCAGGTGAGTTACCCCTTAAGCAGCCCCAACAAACAGCTGTCGTTCAGCAATTGCAGAGTTGGTTATAAACCTTTCAGCTTACCTACAGTAAAACAAGAAAAACACACTGCTGGATTAGACTGCTTCGCTGGTTTGCCTGACATAGGGTAGTGACCCCAGGAGATCCTTGGAGGTTTTTTCCTTCAGAAAGTAAAAGCTGGAAGTAGTCCATCTGAGATGTGAGTTGACCGTGGCTATTCTGAAGTCTGGCCTTAACATTCTTTCTGCTGCTTCTGCTGCAGATCTGGGGCTGTTAGGAATTCTGGAGAACCTCTGCTCCTGGACATCAAAAAGTGCTTATCTTATCTGAAATTTATCTCACCACTTGTCTCCTATTTGTGAGTAAGAATATGAGGTTGTGCAAACCATATTTGGTTGCACTCTATATGAAGAACAACTCTGATGTGCTAATGACAATGTTTGTGCTGTTGTTGATAGTTACCAAGCTTTTGTCCTGCTTCTCCCTAGCCCTGAGTGCTTGATGTTACTGTTGAGACTGTTACACTGCCCTTCAGCAATGGACATGGACTGACATGCAGAGAGAGAAAAAACAGCAGAGCCTTACAACCCAATTGGTGAAGACTCTTTATCATTTAAACCAATCTCCTTTTAACAATGGAGAGGAGAAAAATAATTCACCTTACCTCCTACAATTGCACTCATTCAACATTTTAATTCCCAAAGCAGTTCTTACCATTCCTCTCTGTTTGTTGTCAAGGCAGTGCTTCCCATGGAGGGCAGGTCAATGTGAGCATCAACGGGTGGGGCTGAAGGAGGTTGCTGAGTTCCTTGCTGGAGTTGGGTGGACAAACATGCTAATAATAGTTCTGTGCTATCCAAGCTGCATTTCTGTGTCTGGAAAAAGGTCATCATGTAAAAATTCGTGTTTGCCTTCTGGATGTTAAAGCATATCTGACAGTTCAGAGTCCTGCAGGACGTGTCCACCTTGTGTAATGTGGCACTGTGGATTTATTTACATAAATAAATAAATAAATAAATAAATAAATGCACTGGTGTGTGTACCTAAGAGTCCACACACACTGCTGCAGTGTTACCTCCATGGGTGTACACGTCCATCAACAGATTCCTAGCCACAAGCTCCCCTTGGACTTCCTCTGCCAAATGCTGCTGACCAAACAGAGTGGGAAAGAGACCAGCCTGCCATGCAGAAACCTTCATCCCCCCTTGTGGCATCTTCTGGAGGAGGGAGCCCCAGGACAGCAAGTAGGAACTCTTGGGCTGGTGTTCTTTACAGTTCAAGGAGCTCTTCTGCTGTTCAGCCTTGAGAGACAGAGTGGGCCAGGAGGCAGAGAAACCAGTATGGAAACATTTGGTGCTGCAACTTGTGTGGTCTGGCTCTTGCAATCTTAGGGCACTGCTTACAGCATGGAAATGGGGAATGCTAGTTTGTGGCATCAGTGTGGGTCATGAAATCATGGTTATGTGTCCTTAGTACTCAAACACAGACTAGATGGAGAAGGGAAAACAGTGTAAGTGCCTTGTCTGTATCCCTCATTTGAGGGAACAAAATTGGTTCATAGCATCACTGGAATGGGAAGAAAAGAAAAAAGCAAGGCTGTTCTTGCATCTCACTATGCTTTAGAAATAAAGCCCTAATGCTGTAAAAGAAACTCAGGTTTCTTCCTAAGCTTTCCCACATACCTTCCTGCTGGGTTTTATATATCTTAAATCAATGGTATCTGGGGTTGTTTAAATTCAGTTAAATTGCACTCTCCATGTAGTAAAAAAACCTGTGTTCTTAAAGCCCTTTATGTGTGTGTGTCAATGTATTTGCCTTGAAAATTCCTCTCAGTGTGGACTGCAGGTGGCCTTGGATACCATCTGTGATTTATTTCTGGGAAGAATTAAAATACCAGCACCATTTGTTAGCCTGCTTTTACAATGAGTAAAAAATGCACAGTGCTGCTTTGCTGTGACTGCCATGGCTGCTCTTGCTCCTGAAATCGTGAGTGCCCTTCTGGCATTCTGATATTACTTAGGTCAGGCCCTTGGAGCAAGCCTGAAACATCTTCATAGAGATTTCATGTAGTACTCTGTGTTAGTGGATGTTATGGGCTGGAGGTGGATCATGTCCAAGCAGCTGGGAATATCTTTGTGTGGTGTTCTGATTCGAGTTTTGACAGTAGGTTTAAGGAATATTGCATAGGTATGTGGTGGCTGTCCTGAAGCTGGATGGAATTGTTGAATATTTTAATGGTAATTGATGGCTGGAAGGGCTGCCTTATAATTTGACTTAATGGCCTTTACAGCACTTGCATGGGATGGTGGCCAAATTAATAATGTAATTTATTTTTGAACCTGTTCTCTATAAAGTGCTAATCCCTGCCTGTTTTGAAGGCTGCTCCAGCTCTGCTCAGTTTTTCTGCTTTTTAGTGACAAAATAGCAATCAATCAATGTGCAGGCTTTTATTTACTTGAAAACAGAACTCGTATAAGTGCAGCTATGAGCCCTGATGCAGAGACAGTGTGTGTGCAATTAGAGCCATAGAAGCTGGGTGTGCCTGCTGGGATGCACAGAAGGATGTGACAGCCCTGGACACTGATGGTTTCAGGTGGAGTCCCTTCCTACACTGTGGTGCCCTTCAGGGGCTTGTTGGCTTTTCAAATGCATCATCTTAGAGAAAAGCTCTCATCACCTGAGGATGACAACTCCATAGCCTTCCTCAGACACTGCATCAAAGCTCTGCCTTCTTAATGTATTGGGAACTGATGAAAAAAATCTGGGTAATGAAAAAAGCTGTCCTAATGAAAACTTTTCTTATTGGGACAAAGCATCTATTTTTTATTTTTATATGGGGTATGCAGAAAGAAACATTGAGGGCTAGTTATTCATTCCCACAGCCACTGCTTTTTTCTTAGCCTGCTGTCCTTGTTTTTATGAAAACTACCATATGGGGCTGTAAACTTCCCCTGACACCTGGGAGTCTTGGGAGATGACAGGCTTGATTTCACCCCCATCTGCTTTGGTGAGAATATGTTGTTATTTTGTCCCCTCGTGTCACATTAGATAGAAGGGCTCACCTGATGGTCTCTTGTTTGATGTGGGGTCTCTCAAGATTCTGTGGGCTCTATGAAGGTGCCTGCGTTGTTCACTCTGTCTATAAGTTAGGCATGTTGTAAATCATTAGACTTTTGTTGGGCTTTTGGAGTGTTGAGGTTTCTGAGATTTTCAGGGCTTATGTGGATCCTGAATAAATTCTTTATGTGAGAGAATAAGCAGATAGCCCTGTTTCATAATCTCATGTTGCCTCAACACTTCAGGGAACATGTGAGTTTAACAGGAAAGATTTTATTTATTTGTATTTAGCTATGATACTGTTTGACTTAAAATCCTGTTTTTTCTCCTCAAGTCTTAACTCTCAGGCTTCTATCCTTGCCCAAGTTTGAAAATCCAGTGAAAATTTATGAAGTGTAATATTATTTAGTGTGGTACCGGTTGGTTATTTGAATGGCATGCTTTTGGATATTGCTGTAGGTTGGGGGCACTTTTCCTTAATGGATGTCAAGCTCAAAGAGTTCACGAGACTTTTGTCTGTGTACAGATTAAATCTATTCAGCTTCTCTCTATTATTTTTTTCCTCCTCATTTCTGTCCTGGAGAGGTTTCCCTAAATATCAGGGTGCTCTGCAATTCAGCCTGGGAGGCTCACCCTGCTGAGAGGGTTTGCTGGTGGCAGGGCAGCTGTGGGCTGCTCTTCCTGCCTGCTGGGCAGGGGGAGCAGCCGTAAAGCCAGGACCTTACTTCCTTCCACTGATCCTGGGCTGTGATTCAGCACTTGCTATTTATGCCAAGTCAGCCTCTGGAGATCCCAGGTCAGATCCAGATCCTGCTGTAGACACTGCTGATGAGGCATGACCCCGCACTGACTTCTTGAGCATGACCTCCCTCGAGAGCTGAGCTGGCCCATGCAACAGCAATGAAGACCCACAGTGCTGCTCAGGGATGCTCTTTGAGCCCCAAGGCTGGGATGGGATCACTCCCTATCTTACTCCTGGCATTATGTCCACAGCTGAGTGTGTAAGCTGAGGTGTGATGTAATACCCAGCTCCAGGCTGTGCTGTATACAGTCAGGAGTCTCGCTGCTTTGTCACACTTTCATTGAGGAAGATTATGCCTGAGGCTTTCAAAGGAACCTAAAAGCATTAGATCTCTCACTTGCCTGACTTTCAACAGGATTTCCAGGTGCTTTTTTAAGTACAAAAAAAATATCAACCTTTCTGCCAAACTGAAGGGTGTTACCTTTGAGGAAATATTGATGCAACTACTAGAACTCTTCAAGAGAAAACCAGCTGCTGCTTGATATTGCAGAATCAACTCTCCTTCCTTGAAAGAAATTCAAATGTTTCAAATTGAAAATCTCTTTGAGGAAGATGCCATCCACATCTCCACATCATGTAGAGCAACTCTTGAAACAAGGTGCCATGCCATCATGAGGCCGTGACCTGAGTTGTTGCCAGTGCAGAATTGCTCCCAGAAGGATGACTGGTCTCAGAAATACATCAAATCACGTTTTAATTCAGCCTGACATAGAGCTTTATTGAGAACTTACATAAATACATGAAAATGAGTCTGATGTAATATTAAAATTGTAAAATTGGCTTGAAATAGTATACTGGAGTAAATATAAAATGGGCAGTATTAAAACTTGGCACAGATAGAAACATTATTCATATAACATTCCTACTTTCGTTGGCAAAACAATGCCAATGATTACAGTATATGTTGGAATGGGCAAAACGTGCCTTAAAAGCAAATTGTCATGCTGCCAGCAAGTAAATTGGGCCTGGATAATTAAGGCCTGAGTCCATGTGCTTAATGTGGCTGCAGGGAGCCCCATGGATGCTGAGCTTTGCGGTAGGGTTTGACAGGCACCAGGAGAGCCAAGAGTGGCTGTCAGGGAAGTGTCTTGTATGGAGGAGGAGTGGTGAGAGGCCTGGCCCAGGGCTCTTCAGGCTCTCCTCTTGCCACTGAAAGGTAACACAGCCTGTTTTGTCAGGGCAGCACAGGGGAGTGATTTCTCACAGCTGCCTCAACAGTGGCGTAGTTCCTGTGAGTGCAAAGTTTAAATGCATTATTTAATCAAAAGATGCTTTAGCAAAAAATAGGCACACTAGATCTCTCCAACTGAAAAATTTTTTTTTACCATTTTTCACTTATTATTTTAATTTATAGAAGAAATTAATATGCTTGGACCCCCTTTGAATATTATGCAAGACGATGCAGGCAGTTTTTTTCTTTCTGCTGCTGCTGCTATGGCATAGCTGTTGGGTTAACGATGACTAGGGCTTACAAATTTTATAATGGTTTTAAGAACTTACATTGTAAGTCACTGGGAATGTGCTTTCAACAGGCTTACTGTCAGCCCTTGGAGAGTGATGAAGGGCATCAGAAGAGTTACACTCATGTGACATCTCAGGATGTGTCTCTGGGCTGCTTTCAGTAACCTCTTTTATCACGCTGTGGTTGTGGTCGGGCTGCCCAGACCCCTGAAAGATGACATTACAGCCTTTTCCATGCTGTCCATGGTAGTTTTCCAGGCTAATTGCATGTTAGTCTGGCCGCATCCCTTGCTGCTTGCTATCCACACACAGCAATGGCTATACAAAAACCACACAATGCTCTTAAGGGCAAGTAGGTAGATGTCACACTAATGCCTTCCTCTCCCTGTCACCATACCGGGGCTCTTTAAAGGCAGGACTTTGAGCAGGGCTTGCCAGTTATTTAAGTGGTCTCTCTTGATCTGAATTAAAAGAATTAAAATTCTTAGTGGATCATAGGTTGCAGTCATGACAACAAATTTCCTCCCTTTCTCTTCTTCCTGTAATTGCCTTGTAATTCATATATAGAGCCAAACAATGCCCTTCCATTTTTATTTTTTTTAAGCCCTCATGTTTCAGATAAGGCATTAAATGAAAAAGCAGAATAAGTCACCGGCGTTTTGATGACTGTGCATGTTTTATACCTAATATCATCTTGGGAAACTGGGAAATCTCTTAACTGTGCAAGCCAGTAGGGCTTTTGTTCAGTGGTATTAGAGGGATTTTTGCTAGCCTAAAAGAAGTGGGGATAATTACTAACAGGAGCGCCTGTGCAGTAAAGGGTAGGCTGCTGAAATTTATTCTGACAATGGCAGATACAGCATTGGAGGAACCATTTGAATTATTCATTCTACAACAGGGAAACATCCCACTTGTCTTCTCTTTAGAAATGAAATCTCCATCTGCTTTAAAATATAAGTTTATGGGTTGCTTTCCCATAATTTTGCTATTTCAGGACTTCTAATATAATTATCCTTGAATGTAGATTATTGAAAAAAATTATTCTGAGTTCTAAAGGAAAGGATAAACTGATTTCTTACATGAACCTGCTACTTGTAGAATAAGTTTAATGAAATTCAGCTTTCTTTCATAAATAATGCAGCACTTGCATTTTGTTAGGTGAAGCCTAAAGGAATTTCTACCTAATCAGATGCATAGCAAGAAGGATATTGCCTGCAGACTGTTATCATTATCGGTGCTAGTGGCAAGGAAAATATAGCTCTATGTATGTTGAGATGGAAAGCTTTGTTTCTTAAGGGAAGTTGCAAAACAAGCTAGATATGTTCTAACAATCTCAGTGTCTTCAGAGTGATGGTTTATAAAATAAAGTCTAGATTCTGAGTATTGTCATGATTGTGGCATGACGGGACTTCAGGTTAATTGGAGACCTCCTTGTCTTGGTAATGTGTTTCTAACCCTTCTAAGAAGTAAATGCATTCTTCATATGAATGAAGAATGGGGAAGAGGAAGTGTTTGCATTAGAGAACTTAAAATCAAAATAAGTTAAAGCTGAATATCAGGATTCATTGAGACCAGTTCCAGAAGTCTTGATACACAGCACAAATCTCCTGATACCTTCAAAATAGAAGTACACGTGTTTCCCTCCATTACAACAACAAATCACCTATAGCAAAAGCAAACGGGTTTGGTGTATCTGCAAGTCTTGCAGAACCATTTTGAAAGTCCTTGAATAAATGTTGCTTAGTTTGGTAACTTGTGGTTAAGTTTTATGCTCCTGTGTAAATCCTGCCACAAGACTGTTCTGCTGTGTTTTTATTCCCTGGGAATTGTTATTAACAGCAGTGGGTGTGCCTGAACAGAGGGTAGTTTAAATAGGGCTGTGAGTCCTTTATTCAACATATATATTAATAAATAAAAAATTATTTGATTCACATTCTGTAGCCCTGAGGTCAACTGGCATAAATTGGCCTGGAAGTATTCAGTAAATGTTTGTATCCTCTGAGAACAGTGACCAAGTCCAAGTTTGCTTTTGGGACCAAACCGTGATCTGGGCTCAGGCCTGGACCACTCCTGGGAGCTATTTGAGGGTGGTGT
The DNA here is from genome assembly GCA_013399455.1 of Anthoscopus minutus. Taxonomy (NCBI): domain Eukaryota; kingdom Metazoa; phylum Chordata; class Aves; order Passeriformes; family Paridae; genus Anthoscopus; species Anthoscopus minutus. The sequence continues at coordinate 139,628 of VWYI01047019.1, forward strand.
GAAAGCAGCATAAACTGAAAGAGAGCAAGTTTAGATGGGATATTAGGAAGAAAATCTTTATGGTGAGAATGTTGAGATACTGGAACACATTGTTCATAGAAGCTGTTGGGTGCCCCATTCCTGGTAGTGTCCAAGGCCAGGTTGGACGGGGGTTTCAATAAACTGGTCTAGTAGAAGGTGTCCCTACCCATAGTGGATGGGCATTGGAACAGATAGTCTTTAAGGTCCTCTACATCCCAAAACATTCTATGATTCAATCATTCTGTAACAGCATGCATGTTCATGGGCTCAGACTCTGGCTCTTGATACTTTACTAGAGGTGATGCTCTCAGTCTTGGTTGTTCTGCAGAACTCAGTTGAGTGGCAACTTGCTCTACCACCATAATAAAGTAATATCCCAAATAAAATATTTGGAGAGAAATTAAAGAGCTGAACCCTAGCAGAGCTTTAATTTCCAGGCAACACCATTGCCTTATCTTGCTGTGGTCAGAATTTCTCATAACTTTTGTTCAGACGTATAAAATTGCAGGTGTCGTAAGTTCTTCAGGCCAGATGTTAAGCAGGTTCAAGCCAACAATTTGTGCTTGCTGAGATTCTGGGTTTTCACTTACATATCTTGGAAAGGGCAATGAGATGTAATGAATAAATGTGAAACACAAGAAATAGAGCCCAGGGTACATGGGAGATGTGTTTGCATCCTGTGATTTGCTGTTGAGAGGTTTTAGCACTGAGCTCAGAAGTGTATTTATGGAGCTGCTGGTCAGAAGTGTGCAGTTTAAAGGTGAAATCAGTTCTCTTTTTTAATCTTGACTTTTCATTCGATTCTGAATTGGTGCAAGTAAATCTCCTGGGCCTAAAATGCCATAGGAGCACTAAAGGCCAAAACCAGAATTAATTTCTGAAGGTTGACAGAAAAATCATCAGGTTTAGGGCTGTAAAATGTTAATCCATTTCTGACTTTTCGAAGAATTGTCTGAAATCCTTTTGCTCGCCCACAACACAAGTGACTTCATGTCAAATATTAGAGCTGTTTTATGTGTGAGTACTGACAGAAGTAGTGCACACTTTTATCATAGCCACCTGGTAAAAAAGGCTCAAAAATACAACTCCCAGACCTTTTTCTAAGTCCAGAACAATGTCAAAATCCCTTGGAGGAAATGGGAAACAAGACAGAGCCTGTGTTCATTTACCCTGTGTTTTTGGCTCAAGATTCCGGTCATGGTATCACACAGAGCTGCATCCCAAGTGCTGAAGAGCAGGCAAGCTTAGCCCTTTCCATTCCTCCCCTGCTGTTGCTCTGGAAAGCATTTCTCCCAGACTGCTTCAGCTGGGGAGACAGACTGGATGACAAATGGATCTGAGGGCCAGGCTCAAGACTCCACACTACACTCTCATCATCATCTTCTTTTCTTTTGCTGGTGCTTTCCAAGCACAGGAAGCCTCTCACACCCCAAAAGGCATCAGGCTCACTGGGGAGCTTCGCTGATGGAAAGTGATGGTTATTTCTAAGTGATAGTTAACTGCAGTGTTCACCACAGATTTCCTACTCTTTGCTGCTCTTTGACAAGTTCAAAGTTGAAGAGTTGGCATCTCTTCACAAGTCACTTGAGCAGGGAATACAGGTGGTGGGGGTAAGTGTGGACACTGGGCAGTGCACCTGAGGGCTTGAAGCAGAAAAGGTGACCACTGAGAGACGGGATGCTCACCTGTGTGGGAAGGATGTTGGCACTCTGTAGTCATTGTTTCCTATGAGTGATGGTCACTACATTTACCTTTTGTTATTATAACAGGCCAGTTTTAAAAAAATTCACATGCCTGCATCCCTGAACAATTTCTCCTTAAGTGTGTGGCCTTGCAGTCCTTGTTCGCTAGGTAAAAAAAGGACTTCAGGCTTTTCTCTTACTTAATTGTAGGAGGCATCCTGGTTTTGTTAGTGGCGCATGCCCATTTCTTCCAGAGTTCTCTTGAACATTTCCAGCTTCACTCCCAAAAAACACCTTGCTGAAATCTTTTATGAGCTATGGAGTGAAAATATGACTGATACAAATGTTGCAGCAGTGTATAAAATGCTAAATTATTCATGATACTTAAGCACAGAAAATCCTAGGGCTGAACCGACATAGTGAAAAACTCCAGGCAAAAAAAACCCACCATGGAAAGTTGTGGATTAAAAACAAGTGCAAACTTTAGTCAGGCTATACTATAAGGTCTTAATCCCTTCTGCCTTTAAATGCCTCTTCTCATGCTTCTCATGCTCATGATGTGTGTGTTATCCACATCACTTTCCAGTGATCAGGGACCTAAGGCAAAGAGCTGTCAGATGACTTGTCCTCAGAGCCTTAGACCTTCTCACACAGCTGGTCTCCAGGGACCTCTGTGGACTTCTGTTAAACATTTATTTCCTTATCATAATGATCCTCAGTTTTCACCTACCCTGTCACACAGGGGGTCCTGGATACTTACATCGAGCCCTGGGTCACTTCCACCTCTGGAGTTTTCTGGTGAAAGAAAAACTACAAACTAAAATATTAATGTAGGAGTACAACTCTGAGAATTTAAACTGCTGAACGGACCATGACCTGCTGCTTAATTTGTGGAGAATTTTAACAGAGGTACATTGGGACCAATAATGTAATCTTTGAACTGAAACAGGCAGATGTAAAGATCAACAGGCCAGATAAAAGGAGAACTGTACTGAACCAAATGCTACAAGAAGCTTAGAGAATTCTTACTGTTAAGTAGTATTCTTTTATCATTTTGCTCGGTCCTAAAAGCATTGTTCAACAGCTGATTTCAGGTTTGTACCACTTCTGCACTTTGTTATCAGTTTTATTATGAAAAAAAAGAAAAAAATTTTCGATAACCCAACAAATAATTTAAAATGGTGTTGTATTGGATTCTGTGTATATCAAAACATATTTACATTGGAAACATTTTTTGACAAGGCAGTTCTTGCTTGTTGCAAAAGCATTTTGAATAAAAACATTCAGGCTGCTTTTGTCACTATGCCTTTTGTTTGAAGGGTACGATAGGCTTTGAAGGGTAAGATAGGTTTTCAAAGCTGTTCAGTGTTCCATTTTGCCCGGGAGATATATAGGAACCATAGGAGAAAATCTGATTTGCAGCCTCTGGGAGTTGAAAAGTGTTCTCAGGATCCCATCTGACCTGCAGCAAATGAAGGAAAACCAGGGGTTTTGGGCTGACATTCTTCCATTTATTGAGTGGCAAACAGCATTGGTGGCTGTCAGGTGCGTCAGTGACATCACCTTTATTTGTCAATTAATGCGCATCTGTAACTTGATATTTCATTTTCCCCAGGCTGTACCCTCGTCATGCAAGTGCTCTCAACAACTTGGGGACATTGACCAAAGACGTGGTGGAGGCTAAGGACTACTACAGACGAGCCCTTCAGCTCAACCCTCAGCACAGTCGAGCTCTCTTCAACCTTGGCAACCTGCTCAAGTAAGTTGAATGCAGGTCTGGCACCAGGAAAATTCACATGGTCCCTACACACATGGTCCCTAAACACATCACCAAAATAGGGTTTTTTTGCCAGCTGATGAAGAAGTGGTGTCATTTCTTAGCGCCATCCAAAAATGCTGTCATGAAGGTGAGGCTTACTTTGGATATCTCTGTGCTGTCTGCCACATCAGTCCAAGTGCTGTGTTTCAGTTGCAGGAAGTTCATTTGTTCTGAAGCAGGCATCAGGAAAGAGTTGCCTAAACCCAGCTAGTTGCCTGAGATCCCCATCCTGGTGAAGATAGGTAAACATTTCCTGGAGAGGAATCTGTATTGTTCAAAGGTAGGCATCAGATGCTGAGCAAATAAATAACACAGATCCAAAATATCCCTCTCTTCGAGTTCCCACTTCTCATTAGCTGTATGGGAAGTTATTGTACAGTTTATGCATAAGCACCTTATGTTGAGATGCTCAGAGCAGCAGAGGGTTCATTCCCTTGCAAAGCAGGTGGATTTGAGGGGAAGGCTGGTTTACATCCCTGGATGGTTAAAAACAAGTTTATGAGCTCATTTCACTCATTGTTATTTAGTGTCAGCCTTTAGCAAGGAGGATAGCAGACAATCATAATCATGTAAATTAATTTGACTAACCAAATCTAAAGACTAAACTTAGATCTGTACAAGAAGCCAGTGTATGATAGGATCTGCAAAGGGCTCAATTTAAAAAAATAAAATATCTCTGTTTAGCACTAGCAAAAAGGTCCTTGTTTTTGTGAGGATATTGTGGTGTACTTGCTGGCAGGACTGCATAAACTACAGCAGTAAAAGTGCATTTTTGCTGATATGAACTGCCCTTATTTTGTTGATAATAAGTCTCAGGAAATCTTTTAGAGCAAACTGGGCTTTGTGCAGGTTAAACCATGACAGGCTTGGTGTGGGACTGGTTTTAAAGTGGCACTGTGTCATTAAAACTTGGTAACTTGGTCTTTCTGGTCCTGAAATGTAACTTTGAGTGTGGATTTGTATAAAGGATGTTAAGTGGACTGCTGAAGTTCTACCTGGTCTGTTCAGAACCAGAGAAATGATCAGAATAATATTACAAATTAACCTGGTGTTTTGAGGTTAGAATATGGGAAATGAATAATCTTAAATAGAAAGTAGATAAGTGCTTTACAGAAAATACTCACAAGGAAGGAAAATGGCACAGTCTTATTACAAGAGAAAAGAAAGGTCTTTGTATTATTCATCAAATTTTGTCAATTGAAATTAATTTTAGGTGGCAATGGTGTTTAAAAATACATATTGTCTTTTAAATCTGTCATGTTTCCTTAGTTATTATTCTCTATTACTTTTTGGTTTGTTTTTTTTAATATAAAATATTACTACAAAAGCCAGAAGAAACACCAGGACAATCCATGTCAATTGTGTTTAAAACTGGCCTGTCAAAGGGCTCATATGACCCAGCAGCTGGCTAAAAACTGAATTTGTTGCACGGGAGAAGCACAAAAGAGACATGTGGGGAAAATTTCTTAGAAGTGCTGTTTGTTTTCTGTGCAATATGTCATGTTTGTCACATTGTGATACTTGAGATATTGTGTGTCCTGTTGGATTGTAAGTGCTCTGCATCCTTCTGTGGTGCCACATTTTGCAGTATGTTAAATGTGTGTGATGCTAGTGCTAAACTTGTCAAAAGAAAGCACTCAGGATCCTCCTGCCTTTTTCCCACATCTGTTTGTTCCCATTTTCTAAACTTCATTTAGGCCTCCAAAACAATGTAGTGCATCTGGACACAGCAGTGGCATTAATTGTATTGGAAGCCAAGTGCCCTCATCTCCCTGTTCAGCTTTAAAAAAACCTGCTAAAAATGTGGAGGTGGAGTTCACAGCACAGGAATTAGCACATATGTAAAGCAGATGCTGCATGGGCAGGTCCTACATGAATGTTTCCCTTAAAATGGGTATCCCAAACCCTTTGGCCAGCACCTTTCCTACATGATGCAGCAGCTTAGCACAGAACATCAGCCATGCTGGATCCTGAGGTAACTTGTGAGATAACCAAGCAGGTTCACGGCAGAGATTTCACGTTTCCCCTTCCTACAGTGATGTCTTTATTTATATTTTCTATCTGTGTCTGCAATTATCCTTTCATATATATATATATCTGTAATACTTAAGGCATGTTCAGTAGCAGCACTGCTTGGACTGGGACATGGAATGAAATTGTCCGGCATGGAGAATTCCCAGTTGAATTCTGCTGAGTTCCTTGTACCCATCCCTGCTCATGGTGTGGAAATCTGATGGCAGATACTAGATTTCATCTCCTCCGGAATACTGAGATAAGAGAAGTCCAGGATTTTGGAAGAATGGGTTTGTCATTCCCATGTGGGAATCAGAGTTTCTTTATTCCATGCAATTAAGCTATTTTAACATCCATTGCTTGTGATTTAAACTTGAATTAAAACTGTTTTGAGGACACAGGGTGGAATTTTTAAGTTGCTTTCTGTGGAAGTCGTAGATGAAAAATGATGTTTCCATTTTCTGTTTGCACATAAAGATGACAGCTATGTGCCAGAAGATGAATGTTCTCAGGAACTATTGCAGGGTAATGGCTGAATAAGCCTCTGGTTTTGTTTACGTGTTCTAAAATAAAGTTGTATGTCATCATTTTTGTACCTAATATAAATATTGGAGAGCAGATAATTAAACAATGCTGACAGATTTCTTACTTAAAATAGACCCAAAAGATGGCCTACCTAGAAGTAAGAAATCTCTCTGCTTTCATGGTCTGCGATCAGTGTCACAGATCAGTCTGATGCCACTTTCTTATGTTTTGAGTATTTGGCTCCTCTGTATAAATTCAAGCTTTCTGAGATACAGATAAATATCATTCAGAGTACCTCACAAATTTATAGGCTGTGGGTGTTAAGAGACAAGAAATAATATATTATGAGCATTTGAAATAAATATCAGTCTCAGCTTTCTGTTGCAGGAAGAGATGGACAAGAATATCTTGTTTGTGGTAGTGTATCAGTCCACACCTAAAGCACTACAGTATCCAGTACATTGTTCCTAATGAAGAAAAGCCTCTCACATGCTTTGAGAGTATTATGGCTTCATTTTTGAGGGGAAAATGAAATGCATAGAAACAATCTCCACTGAATCTTGAGTTGTCTCAAAGGTCTGATTTTCTTCTGGATATAGAGTAACATACAATGAGTCTCAAGCATTTGTCGTTGTGATTTAGTCTCAGTTGAGTAAACCCATCTATTCAGAAGAGGAAGGACTGTCTGTCCTCTCTGATACAGGCTTCTGGATGTGAGTGTGCTGACACAGGCCTGTAGGACTGTCTGGAGATGCTGAAAAACATCAGATAGAAATTACATATATTGGGATTTAAGACCTTTTAGCTAGTGAAACATTCTTTCCTTTCATTCAGAAGTAAACTGAGTGGTGATGTTCAGTGGTACTGCATCTGGCTTTCGGAATGGTCTCTGCAGGAGACTGTGTCTCATGAAGTGATGCAGTTATCCCTCAGTATCACATACTCATTGGAGATTGTGGTTAAAAACCCCCACAAACTCTGCCGGTCCAATTTTTGCAGTAGATTGAAAAATTAACTTAGGTTATAATAATAACTTTGGGTCTCTAGAGATCATTTGGAGATCAAGCTGGCTGCTCAGAGCAAGTCTGATAGGATCAGATTGTTCAGGGCTGTGTCCAGCTGAATCTTGTATCCCTGCAAGGGCAGAGATGCCACAATCTCTCTGTGCAACCTGTTCCAGTGTTTGACCTTCCTTGTGGTGAAAAAATACTTTTCTTTATATCTAATCAGGATGTCTTATGTTCCTACTCTGGCATCTGTTGCCTCTTGTCCTGTTGTTGTGTGCCTCTAGAAGAGTTTGGCTCTGGCTTTTCTGGTTCCTTGTAAAAATGTGTTCAGAACAGTTGTGGAGCCTTTGTTGAATTCTGTGTTTCTGGCTTTAATACAGTCTAAATAACTTCACAAAATAAAATATGAAAGTTAGCAAGTCCTTTAGAGCACTAATTCCTAGGTTGCTCTCTGCTGCATGTGGAATTTGCCCCAGTGCTAACAGCCATGTGCATTGCCAGACTTTGGCAGGGTAGTTTCATCTGGTGCTTCTCCAACTGTGGGGCACTTGCAAAAAATATGGAGGAGATACTCTTGATGGAAAGAGCTGTTCCTTGTTTTCATCTTGAGCATGCTGATTGTAGAGGCAAGGCTGTGAGCTCGGGTAGGAGAGGGAGTCAAGAGAGGGCATTATAAAACAGGGTAATTTGGGTAAAAGTTGGAATAAGTGGTCATAGATTGCTCCTGTCAGTTGAATTTGTTCTTCTCTCTATCACAGTTAAGATGTATATTACCTAACTATTCCTGCTCCAAACCCCCAGTTTATGGTAAATTATGCTATTGGACTGTTCTTTTAATGCTTTGTCCTCTCCCAAATTGCAGGAGATTTATATAAGAGATGGCCTTGATCCTGCAAAGTGTTGGCCTTGAGCCAGGAAAGCACTTCAACCAGTAATTAATTTTCAACTTGCATATATAAAAGTTAAGTACACATTTAAGGGCTCGGCAAGAGCACTTGCTATCTTGCAGGCCCCTAAGCCCTCTGAGAAACTACTGGATCTGCTTTATTTAATGTAATTCAGTTTGTCACAAAAAAGATGCCATAATCTTTCCCTCTTTACCCCTACTTTCAGGAGACAAACATTGTTCTTGGATCAAATAGAGAGAAAAAAGAGGCCATTTTGGAATAAAAGAGTAATTAAGAGGGCAGCCCCATGTTCAGAATGAATGCTTGTGGTTAATGGGAACTTTTACTGCTGCTGAGTGGATCACTTAATCCTTTTATTTCTGTAGCAGGCATTTCCTACATTTTCTGCCGAACATCAATACCTTTACTAAGCAATCATCTGGTTTTGATTTATAAAAATGTGTCATGAAACTCCAGCCAAGGGATCCCAAAGTTTTATAAATTGACAAGCTAGCTAGACTTTAATTAGTGTAGGGGAAAAGTGGTTCTTTATTTGTTTTTGTTTCATTCGTGTAATTTATATGGAACACCACTGGAATAAGAAAAAGACTACCACAACTGGTTTTACTTAGCTTCATGCACAGGCAAAACATTCTTCCAGCTACACAACTAGAAAGGGAAAAGATCTGCAAAGCCACATATATTATCAGCTGGAATTTGCACCTTATAAACAAGATCTGGTTACTTGACCATGCCACTCAGATGAAATCTAAGGCCAAAGCAGCAAGGTGTTCATGTATTTTCTGTTTCCTCAGAGCCCTTTATTTCTTTTTCTAAGCCCTGCTATTCGTATTCTTTGTGCACTCAGCACAAGGAAAATGTTGTTTCAGCCCAGCTTAACATCCTTAGATGTTTGTTCAGGAAACCTTCTCATTTTCAAAGGAGAGAAATACAGAGCGATACTGGAGAAATTGTAGCTCAAATAAATAAACATCCCAAGATTTTTGTTAAGGAAACATTTTCCATAGCAATAAACACAGAACAATGGTGGGAAAAATACCTAACTCATCAGCACAGCCACCTCTCAGTTATCTCTGTTCATAATCCTTAGGATCTGAAGGACAGAACTCCTCTAGCCTAATGATCAACTTGCTAAGAAATTATTTAGACATCCCAGGCAGATTTAACTTGGAGGTATTTTAATTTCAAAATAATGGAGCTGCAAGTGGATCTGTAAGAGCACTTCTCTAGGAACATGCAGAGACTCTTCAAGGTTTTAGTAAAGGAAATGAAGTGTTACAGTGTCTTCAGCCTACTGAAGTGAGAGGGAACATCTTGTTCCCAGATCACAGTGCCTCCATCCTCTCACAGCCCTCCCTTCAGATACTTAACTGTATGGATTCATTACAGCTTCTATCCTCCCAGCTGCTGGAGACAGAGACGGGCTGAGGAAATGCTGGGCACTCACTTTGTGGAGAGGCAAGAATGAATCATTTAGTCTTTGTTGAAAAGGGCAAGCCAGGCACTTCCAGGTCTCTTTAAAGTAGTTAATCAGTGGAATAACCTAAACATGTACTTACAGGAGTATTCCTTTCAGGTTTTTTTTTTCCTCTGTCCTGCAGGTCCCAAGGGAAGAAGGAGGAAGCTGTAATCTTGCTGCAGGACTCCATTAAGTACGGCCCAGAGTTTGCAGATGCTTACTCAAGCCTGGCCTCGTTGTTGGCTGAGCAGGTAATAGGGATAGCTCGGGTGCTCTGCCTCTGTGTGCGTGCCCTGCTGCACAGGTACAGCACGTCTTGCCTCACTCACACATGGTGGCGGGCCTGGGTCCACATTGTCTGCACAGAGCTCCCAGGCTGCTCTACAGATGGCTTTTCTAGGATAGGAGGAAACTTACACACAGTGGGTAATTACACCCACACAGCATAGCTCTGAATTAAGTCACTGCTGAAGTTGTGAGTAAATCCCCTCTCTGCAGCTCCCTGCATCTGTGGCGAAGTCTTAATCCATTGCACCTTGGATGTTGTGACAGCAGGAGAGGCGTGTGCTTCCTCTCACACACAGCCACACACACCCCTCCGCGGAGAGCCCTGAGATTGCATGATAAATCATTCCACACCTAGGGATTGTCAGGAACCAGGTGGCCCCTGCAGCACAGACACTGCCCCTTGCACACACCCAACAGGGATACAGCCCTTGATTACCATGGTAGATGGTCACAAGCATGGAAGTGGGAAGGCTTGCTGGCTTTATATTGCTCTTAATGAGTGGCTGTTCAATATTTTATTTAACCTCATTGTTCATATGTCTCTAGGCCTGATTTGCTGTGCATGGCCCAGGCTGTGCTCTGGAAGCAGGATTACTCATTTCCTCTCAGGCCTATTCACCATGCTCATTACTCAGGCTCTCCCTGCTCTCTGTAGTTAGATAATTTATTTCTGCAATGTCCCTGTGAGGTGAAATATTGTCCCCACAGAGGAAAGGAGAACTTGAGGCACAAAAGCCTTGAGTTCAGAAGGAGCCATGAGGCATGAATGCCCACGGTGGGACCACCAAGTTCTCCTTTCCTCCGCACCTGCAGCAGCAGATGAGGGATTCTGTGCCTTGTGCTGTGGTCCCACTTTGGGGCTGTGGGGGTGCATGACAGGGTCTCTGTAACTGCACACCTCCAGCACACCTCTGCAAACCTTTTGAAAACTGGTTTTTTTCCTCCTTCAGTTTTCAGATCTAATTGTTCCATAGCATGGGGTACTGAAGCTTTCTTAAAAGGTTGCTGAATATAAATATAGACAAAACAAAATGGTATATTTTGCTGTTCTCCATTATTCTGGTTAGTGAAATCTTTTCTTTATAAGAGAAGGGGATGAATTTCAGCAAAACTATAGGCAGAGGTCTTGTTTAATCTTCTTTAAGGATGTAGGTACTCTGCAAAGCTCACCTATGATGTATGTGAATTACTGAAAGATGTCCTATTTTATTTTTTCTTTTAAGAGAATTTTAAATATATCAATATTATCTGTAGGGATCTCAAAATATAGTTGTATGAGTTTAAAGACAAGTCCTGTTGAATGGTAACTCTTCTTTGAATAAGCCCGTCAGTGAAGAGTCTCCTGCAAGTATAGGAAATTAGTCCTCTGCAGCAATACCTGGTTTTAATGTTAATTGAAATTATTAATTCGAACGATCATTTGCAAGGTCAGCAGAGCAGTAAAACTATTATAGAGTCCTGAGACTTCTGCCCAAAGCAAATGCCATTAGTAAATCCAGCAATAATTCATCTCTTACATATGGATTGTTCGTCTTGTGACTTGAGTAATTGGTAGGCAGAAAAGATAGTGCAATTCTCTCAGAAAACAGCAATTTTTCTGAAGATTTTTACCACATTCTCATGGTCAGCCACAGCAGATGGCTACTTGATTGTGCACCTCCTGCCTCACACATTCATCCTAGTAACCACAGCAGGGTCTGTCCTAGAATACCTGCTGCTGCCTGTGGCTGGGAGCTGCAGAATCACACCCTCTAGGGGTACAGGCAGAAGTTTTGGCATCTTCAGCCTTCAGAAGGATGATGACAGGAGCTCACTTTTTCAGTTTTGGAGCTTCCTCTTTGTATGAGCTATAGTGTTCAAAATGGCTAAAAGTTACAAGAAGAATTTTTGTTGTCTCCTTGTGGCCCAGAGCCTGTGTCACAGCTGCAGGGGTATCGGTGAGGCCAAGCAGTTACAGGATGGCATCACAGTGGTGCTTTGGGGAAGGCACTATTGGGTCCCTCTTGCTGGGGTGTGATAGAAAGGGGCTGAAGTGCCATGTTAAAATAACTTGCATGAGGTGACTGTGCCCATGACAACTTCTGCTTCTCCAGCTCTGCTCCAAGGCTAAAAGGGAAATGTGGACCCAGTAAATGTCAGCCCTGCACAGTGTGTTCCCCCCATATTAAAGGGGATGAATCTGAAATAGGCCTTCTATGCATATAAAAATGCTTCTGTGCTGCTAAGTGGAATGTTTCAGATACCAGGGAATTAACCTGTAGCTTGATGTAATTGCCCCTTTCTCTCCTTGGTAGCTGATTCTGAAGCCAGAGCTGACATAGAAAAAACCATTGTATAGAACAGTTTGGCTTGTTTGTGCCTTTTATAAATGCTTGCCCTTCTGACTGCTCTTTCTGCTTGGAATTGTAACTCAGTTGCGATGTATTGCAGTTTTCCTTGATTACTGTGATCACTGCAGTGGTGCTGGTAACAGAAGTCAAACGTTTTTGCTGCCTTTTTTCACAACATTCTAACACTGGTTCTCCACAGCTTCCCATCTTTCCAGCTTTCAGTTCCATCCATTATTTCATGCTACATGGTGGCTCTTTTCAGGCCCTAGGTTCAACTGATCTGTGTGTGTGTATTTCTCAGAAAAACAAACTTTTTAACCCACTGAGCTGCAGAGGAGAGCATAACCAAACTGAAATACTGAGCCTTACAAAAAACAGACCTAAACCCCTGGTGTTAAACCAAAAGATTCTCATATGCATAATTTTTTCAATATCATAAAAATTTCATACATTTTTTATGCCAGTCTTCCGAGTTTTGTGAGGTTGATGAATGTTTGATGAAGGTCTGGGAGTGGCATTATTAAGTGTTAACGAGAATCAAAACTTGATGAACTTAGAGCTCTATTTCCTAAGACGAGGAGAGGCTGTGAGGAGGAAAAGCTTTGGCAGGAATAGCAGGTTCCACCCTTGCCACTTTCTGACTGTGCTTAATGCAAACACTTTATTAGACTGGGCAGTGAGCCTGAGGCATGCAGGGTCAGGATGTTAGGTGCCAAAAGAGCAATGCAACCACAATAAAAATGCTAGAAGTGCTCAGTATTGGTGAATGTTTTGACATAGAACACTAATCCAGTTTAACACAGCCCTTCCTTGCTTTAACATTTTGGTTTATGATCAGTAAATAAAATAAGCTGACATACGTCCATACAAAGCCTCATTCATTAGCTGAAAATTACAAGCAGAGAAAAAGAAAGTAGTACATAAATCTTGGAAAATATGCACAAAAAATTGCTCTTCAGTTTAGTCAGTTCTGATGATCACTACACTTTTCCTGACTCTGCAGGATAATGTTGTCAAATTCACATCAATTTATCCAAAATATTCAAAGTTAAGCACTTTTAAAAAATGTGCTTCTGTGCTTTATTGCACACTTATCATTTTTGCTGGCTGACCTTTATCATGTAAATGTGAAGGGATTTAACTGTGGCAAACTGTGAATCTGTGATCAAGTTACACTCTTCCAGTGCAATTTATTCCAGCTCTCCAGTTCTGAAATAGGAGGTGAGAAAAGAGTACTCACATTAAGCAGCTGTGGAGAAAAAGCTGCTGTCAGGTACAGATTTTAAATCCAGGGAAAGCCCAGGGGGCTCTGCCATTTGCAGCTTAGGGGAGAGTCCACAGCTAGGAGTGGACCAACATCTTACTTCAGTGCGGATTCGCTCCTGAGCATGGGAGCTCCAGGCCCTTCTCTGTGAAGAGCCAGTTGGCTGATTTTGCTTGGGAGCTTTGTTGGGAGGCTGTGGAGTTTGTTACTGTAGGGCTCAGTGGAAAGGGATGAATTGAGAAAAGCATCTTTGGTGCTGGAAGCTTGCCTGACACCCCTCTGCACTGTGCTTGTCTCTTCTGTTCACAGCCTCCTTCCACAAACACACCCGACAGCCGGGTTCTGAGAGCAGGGGGAAGGAGGGCACCCATGCTGGTGAGCATGCAGGCAGTGGGCACACATGGTCTGACTGGAGGGAAGTAGACACCTTTTAAAGTTGCTCTTTGATCCAAAGGAGAAACCTGATTGTTGTTTCAGGACCAGGCTGGCTATAGCTCAGGCTAGACAGAACCCAGCCAGTAGGATGCTTTCTGTTGGCAGGGTGATCCCAAAAAAAAAGATCTATATTCTCTATAAATGTTTAGCACCAGCAAACTTCCCTGAAATCTATGCAAAATGAGAGCTCAGTGCATCTGAGGAATCAGCATGGTGGTATGTCCCACCAGTCCCAGTGAACTACAGCTCATGCACTGATAATACCTTTTAACCTCAATCTGTCTGGCTTTCCCCGCTCTTTTCCCACCGTCTGTCTTTCTCCAGCTTCCTTTATCCCCCTGCACTTGCTCCCTAGCCTTCACACACAGCAAGATTTCATTCCTTGTATTTTCCTCACTGCTTAAGGAAAGAACAGCAGAGCTCCAGAGGGGAAAAGTTAGCCAGTGAGATGCTCATTAAGCAAATAAACTAGAACATATCAGCTCCCAGATGACATATATTTCTCAACAGAAGCAACCCAATCCCTGTTGCTGTGTTTTTCCTGGTTCACTGGCATTGCACAGGCACCACCTTTTCCAGGTGCTTCACAGGTAGCAAAGGCATGGGGGAAAGCTGTCTGAATTGCTCTGGGATGCCAGATGGCAGCTATATCACATCCATGCCATGGGGTAAAATTTTGGCCTCTTGGAAGGTGGGGTGGGTGTGGATTCCCCAAACTTCCCATGCAGCGAGGGAGTTGTCACAGAATGCAGGTGTGCAGCAAATGTTGCTGACAACCTGTCTGCCATGGCTAAGGAATCTCCTTCTCTTTCAAGGAACAGCTTAGGGAAGCTGAGGAGGTCTATAAGGCTGGCATAGAAAATTGTCCAGAGAGCTCTGATCTGCATAACAACTACGGTGTTTTCCTGGTTGATACCGGTAAGTGAGAGAGAGCAAGGGATTTTTCCTTTTCTGCCTTCTTTGCTTTGATTTATTTTATTCAGCAATACACATCTAAAAGGGTGTCAAAAGTTTCCAAGGCAATAGATGTGCATCTATGGTAGTTTGGAAATAAATATCCCTGTGCTGCTGAGAGGGCACCGCGCACTGGAATTCATAATCAGTGCAGGCACTGTGCAGCAGGAGCACTCAGCCTCACTGTTCCCTTCAATGTTTCTCACCATCTTCACACAGGCAGTTGGCCTCTTCAGTGTGAGCTGGGCAGCACCCTGACAGTACTGCCTTTTTCCAGCAAGGCATGGCCACATCAAATCAAATCACAGGCACACAAATGGATCATTATGGTCTCTGGAGCACATGCAGCCCTACTTTGTGACAAAGTAGCTCTTTGACTGTAAAGCTTGAGTGCCACCTCTATGGAAAGGAACATGGCTTTTAAACCACAATCATCTGTGGAAACAAAACCTTGTACACTGTGGGATGAATTGATTTTTGAGGAGCTCCGTAATGGTACCCTTTTTTTCTGGGCTCCTGGTTCCCATCCAACTTCCTTGGCATTTTCTGACATTCACATAACAACAACAGAAACATCACTTTAATTACCACCTTTTACTGACAGCTTTATAAGTAAGGCTAATTTTGACAAATGAGTAGAGGAAACTGACTGTTATCTCACTGTGGTCCCTCCAGAACAGAGCCAAGACTCAGCAATGAAATAGTGCAGGCTTGAAGTATGTGGTTGCCACCCATTCTTTCCCCATCTGATGTGCCCAGTTCCAGTGGTGCTTGGGAAGAAGGAATGATGGTGTCTGTCAGTCTGCAACTGTTCTGCCTCTGAGCTGACACTTGGCCATCACTCTTCTGTAGTACCAGTGTGAAACAAATACAAAACCAGAATCAGTATTCATAATCAAAAGAAGCATCATGGCATTAGCAAAAGAGGTTCAGGTTCTGAATTTGTGCCCTGACAAAATTCAAGCTTGCAAATAACAAAAATTTCTGAGTAATTTCCCTCTGATATTGTACTCATCTTTACTTGCCAACCCAGATAAACTGTCCTATTCCTGCCAAAATTTGTGGTTCAAATGTAGTGAACAGCACTTTCTGGTTTTTGCACTTGTGTACTCTGCCAAAGTCAAAACTATCATTTCCTGGTTTACTCCTACACTTCCCTACAAACAACTGGAAAAAAAAAACACTGACTTTTAATACTTGAGGTATGATATGTCAATAACCCTCCTAGAGACATGACAAGGCGTGAAGGAAGTGGCTGGTGGTGAGCTTGTCACAGGCTGCGCTCTTCACCGGCGGCACAGGGAGATGCTGTGAAGCACCACACCAATTAACTTGCAGGATTTTGTGCAACAAGCCTCCAGCAAGTGTCAGCTCTGGGGACCCACAGTTCGAGAATAGCTCTACAATGGTCACAGACATTGTGTGTCTCACTTAATGCACATTATCCCTGTGTGCTGAGCAGGGGAGGCGCTGGCTGGCTGAGGGACTGAGGTGCGTGCCCAGCTGCTTCCCTGGATGTTTTGTAGATATAATTTTCAAAAACATCTGCCTGCTCAGTGGTGGGGAAAGATCGAGGCTGCTGCTGGATGTTTTGAAAAACTCATACCTTGAACATGTCCTCAGCCTTGAGTGAATCTTGAACGCTTCTAAACCTCTCCACAGATGTTCCTCTCACTCGTTTAAGGACATGCTGAAATGTGTCCATGTATCTTTCAAGTTGCATAGCTGGTCTGAGAAAAAACAAACTAGATCTGTGAAGCTATGAAAACAAAATTCCCACAGCAACACATTCAGTGCCCCAACATGCACTGGCTATTTTCAAGATCTGTTTTCCAGCAAATGGAATTAAATACGTTGTGAAGTGAATTGGTTTAAAAAATGCCTACACTGAAAAGCTTTGTTGGTGGACAAAGCTCTTTGAGTATTGGTTTCCATCAGGAGATTATCTGGTCTGGAGTTTGCAAACCAATTAAATGAGCCCTGGGATTAAAAATGCAATATTTGCATTGCTGAAATGCTAGAACTTTATACTTCTACCATTATTTACATAAATAAAAATATGGTATTAAGAGTAGAACTTTATGCATTGGGGTAGTGATCTTGCACCTCTCTTTTTGCTTCTATTTTGTTGTGGTGCTCAGTGGTGTCATGGGCAGCAGGACCTCGCACATTTTCACACAGTGAAGCAGTGCCACCCAATGGCTCCTGTGTAGCACAGAGATGGTGCTTATGTGCTCCAAAATAGGCACCTGGACACCTCTGCTCTGGGATTTATTGCCCTGAGTGGGAATTAGCTGATCTCTGGCAACTACTCCCAGTCCTGCTGAGCAATTCACAGAGACTGAGCTGTAGCTCAGATCAACACAGCAGAGTTGGAGGGAATAATCTCTGTTTGGAGAGCTGAAACTATTTGCAGTTCTGGTGGTGTTGTGGGGAGTACTGGGAGGCTTGTTCTTCATTCTTCATTGCCCATTTCTCCAGTGGGCCAGGGTGAAAGGATGCTCCACCAGGAGATGGCACATGTGCCCCAGCCCCTCTCTGAGGTGGGCTCTGTCCTTAGCACAGGGGCTGTGTCCCCACTGCTGCATGATGAAGAGGGGGTGTTTTCAGTCAGGAGTCATCTTCTTGTAACTGTATCCTCAACTTGCAAAAAACCCACCCCCAGCAAATACATTTCTCAGGATCATCTCTGAATATTGGGGCCTAAATCTCAGTTTGGACAGCAATTTCTCTTACACTTAGATTCAAAATGCTGAGGCAGAATTTCTCTCTCGGAATGTTTCCATGCATAGAGCAATAGAAGAAAGCCAGAATATTACTGTGTGCTGAGTTTGAGACGGTTTTTCTAATGCACAGGGTGTTTTTCTGGTTTAATGGCTGTTTTCCTCTCTAGGGTCTCCGGAGAGAGCCATGTCCCACTATAGGCAGGCCATCCTCCTGAGCCCTGCTCACCATGTGGCCATGGTGAACCTTGGCAGGCTTCACCGCTCCCTGGGGCAGAACAAAGAGGCTGAAGCGTGGTACAAGAGGTGAGGTTTTGGGGTAGGAAACAGAGGGTTTCCTCCTGCCCCTGTATGGCCTGTCTCTTCTAGAGTTTCTGATATGCAGATCTAGCAGTGCATGCATAGGTTTTTCTCCCTTCATTCTTCACCTGTTTGAAACTAGGTTTGGCTATTTTTGGGGAGTGCTTGTAAGGGCAGCATGGGCTCAGGCAGTGTTGATTTCCCTGGACTATTCCCAATCCCCTAGGATGGGAGTGCTGCTTTTGGCTGGGGGATTGCTCTGATGATAAAGTTGGAGGTTTCTCAGTGGCAGGAGCAGGCTATATTGCTACAACTCCCCCCTTGCTTGAAGGTGTTCTGTGATGCTGCACCAGTAACAGCCATAGGTGCTGCACACCTCAGCACCAAACCCTTGGCACCATTAGGAACTCCTGTCATTCCCAGCAGTGTTCCAGCAGTCAGGCTCTGACTCCTGGTATGCAGCAGGATGGATTGGGTGGGAGTTTTTTTGCCTTCTTTTTGGCACATGGATATGTGCACGCATTCTCCAGGTTTCATTGCTGTCAGCCAGCCCCACCCATGCTGCAGGCTCATGGGCAATTTGGAGGTGACTCCTCCTCCTGCTCAGGTGGCTGGAGGGATTTCTTCTGTGAGCACATTCATCCCACCCCCAGACTTGAAATTTTTGCTTCCCAGGTTGGGATGGCGCAGAGCTTTGGTTCTCCATCCCAGCACAAGCCCACCTCGCTCTTCCACTTCTCACACCACCTTGAAAGCATCCCTTTTTCCCAAACTCCAGGGCACTGAAGGTATCCCGGAAAGCTGAGATTCTGTCCCCACTGGGGGCTCTGTATTACAACACGGGGCGATACGAAGAAGCACTGCAGGTTTACAGGGAAGTGGCAGCACTGCAGCCCTCAAACAAAGACATCCGACTGGCGCTGGTGAGCATGGGGCCAGGACAGGGCCACAACAGGGGAGCAGCAGCCACTGGGTGCAGCCCAGTGTGACAGGGGCTGAGCTTTTCAAGATCATAACGCTTCATAACATGGCTCTGTTACAGGCTCAGGTTTTGGCGATGATGGGGCGGATGAAGGAAGCCGAGAAGATGATGAACCATGTCCTTCATGAGGACGCAGAGTGTCTGGAGTGCTACCGCCTTCTGTCAGCCATCTACAGCAAGCAGGAGCTCTATGCCAAGGTGCCGTGGCATGGCATACCCTTGTCCCAAGGGCCCACACGTAGAGCTCAGGTTGAACTTTGCATTCCATCTCTCTGGGGACATGTCACGTGCCTCAGCACACATTCAGTATATTATTTCTTCACTAAAACCTTCAGTTTATCTACAGAGACTGAAGCTAAGCAGTGTGGTTTTCTTATCACTTACACCTCCTGCTGCTCTCAGTCCCACTGCCCATCAGCCCCAGGCATTGAAAAATCTCATTTTCCTGTGTGTTAATGATGTGGGGCAAACAAGGGATGGAGGAAGATGATTCTTATGCTGGGAGTCCATAGTGGTAAGGAAAGAATGAGAAATGGGAAGCATTGAATAGAAGGCACAAAATGTCCTCTTGATTTTTCACAGGCACTTGAAGCTATAGAAAAAGCACTTCAGCTAAAACCAAAAGATCCAAAAGTCATATCAGAGCTCTTTTTCACTAAAGGAAACCAGCTAAGAGAACAGAATCTCCTTGACAAGGCTTTCGAGGTATGACTGCTCTAAGACCTAGGTGGTTTAATGGGTTTATAGTTATAGATATATAGTTATATAGCTTATAGTTATAGATAGTTTGCTCATTGTGTGTGAAACTCCCTCGTGCACACACCCTGGCTATTGGCTTCAGGAGCTCAGAGTCCATCACTGGTACAGAGAAAGCTATGAGACAGCTAACTTTACCAGACTTAACTGCAACTTTTTTCCTCATTCCAACATTTTCCTCATTCATAAGGAAATACTGCTCTCTGCTCTGAGAGGTTAAGTACAGAATTGTGGTGGGATTGAATCTTGCTCCATTCGGCCCCAGCCTCTCTTGCGGTCAGTGACCAGCTCCAGGTGGCTCAGCTGTAAGCTTGGGGACCTGTGAGAACTCATCATGTTATTATATCTCACCTCAGAAGTCAGTAAATGAAAGGTTGGCTTACCTGTGAAGCAGGATGCTTGATAGCTCAGAAATTATATTAGCATTAATAGTAGTACAGAAGCAACCTGGTCTAGTGGAAGGTGTCACTGCCTGTAGGAGAGGAGCTGGAAACAGATAATCTTTAAGGTTCCTCCAACCCAACCCATTCCATTATTCTCTGATTCAGAAAATATTATTTGGACTGGTTGGATATTCTCAGTATCCCTAGAGATGTTTAATCCTGATTTGAAAATCCTTTCCTGTTGTGACAATGTAAAAACGGTGCTGTTTGACAGACTCCAGAAGGTCCTAATTGCTTCTTCTCCCACACTTGGTGTCAGTGGGGAGGGAAAGCACTGCCCTGAGTTTGTTGTGAAACCTCCAGGCAAGAGGCTGTACCAGAGTCTGCCGCCAGCTCCAGATTAAAGCCCTGCAGATAAAGAGGAACCACATGCCTTGTAGTTGGCAGGCAATGTGTTTGGTACTGCCTAAGGAAACGACCTTGATGTGCAAGAGACCCCAGTGGTGCAGGAGGCGGGGACAGGGTCACAGGTGTGGCTCCTCTCACAGTGCAGGAAAAGCACACATTGGCAGGGAGAACCTGTGATATGAACTGAGCCATGAAGCAGTACATTCTATGCCTCTTCTGCAAAGAAACTGAAATTCACTTTGCACATTGCATATGAGAGGAATTTGAATTACATTCTAAATGGCTTCAGGAGAGGAAACTGTGTTTATCTTTCCCCTCTAGCGCTGGTTTTGTTTGAAGAGTCAGACTCTTAACCATGAAATGTTTCATGTTTCTGTAGAGCTATAAACGGGCTGTGGAGCTCAACCCAGGCCAAGCACAGGCCTGGATGAATATGGGAGGCATTGAGCATATCAAGGTACGACAGTTTTGGTTTTCCTTAAGCTGCCATATGCAGAGACTACTGCTCAGGACAAAAAACTCAATTGGTTTCAGACTGCCAAGAGTTGCATGTTTGTGAACAGCAAGTCCCTTGACATATTTTATCCAAAAAGGAGGGAAATCTCTTCACCCCAGCTAGAATTCACAACCAGGTTGCTTGGTAAAGCAAATCTCGTATTTTAAGAGTGCAGGCTGCAAGGAACAACCTGCTTCTCTCTAAAGCTTTCCTGCTTGAATTGTTGACCCACCTTAGGAAAAGTCACCGTGAGTCGACTTTTACGGTTCTTCTCTACCTAATTAATTTAATAAAGATGTCTAATGCAGAATACTGGCATGAAATTATGGAAATGGACAGCCTGCCCTGTGGTTGCTTCTTCTTTTGAATACTTTAGCATATCATTGTGATTTGGGTCTTAAGGAGTCACATTGTATGATATCCTTACGCTATCCTCTTGCTGAGTAAAATTAACTCTTCCGGTGCAACATAACAGAAAAACGTAAACCTATTTCTTGCTGTCTGTGTTTCATCAAATTTAGGTTAACAGGACTTGGTGATCTATTTAATAAAGAATAAATATTTTTGTAACCCAGCAATGTCAGGTTTTTTAAACTTTGTTTTCCTTGTATTATGCTTTTCACTTTACCCTCAGAATGAACTTTTCTCATTCCCATATGAGAAAATGGAATGTGAATGAGACCTACCACTCATTTTCTTTGCAGGGGAGCTACATCACTGCCCGTGACTACTACGAGAAAGCCTTACAACTGGTTCCAAACAGCAAGCTGCTGAAGGAGAATCTGGCCAAACTGGATCGCTTGGAGAAACGGTTTCAAGAAGTCCAGGAGAAAGACCAAACATAGCAATCAGTCACAAGCAGAAAGACACTCATGCCCCTTGGAGAAGAGTGTGGTGGAAGCCTGTTGCTCAAAGAGGTGCTGAAAGAACTTTGATAGAATTATGAAAGGCAAACTTCAAATGCATGCTTAGATTTGATCAAAGTTACAGGAGACACTTGGGTTCTGTGGGACATGCTGGAGCATGAATGAAAACCTTCCTTTACTCAAGATTTTTGTCTGGGCTGAACCCATTTTAGTCACACCGGGAGCATGGGTGGGACATGTACCTTCAATATCTTGGTTGTCACCAGGGAAACCGTGGGGACAAGGCACTCATCCCTTGCAGCAGGAGTGAAGTAGCACATCCTGTTACTCCACACAGGCTCACCTCATCCATGTAAGCTCCACCAATGGGTTTCATTGCAAGTGCTGCAGACAGGAAAGATGGTCATAATGGTCACGTAAAAAAGGTTCCAAGGGGTCAATGCTGAGGAAATGGTGGTCGCTTTTACAGCTCTAAATGTGACTTGAAAATTATTCTAAAGAAAGCAGAAACTATTTAAATATCATCCTGGTAGGATGATTCTACAAGTAGAACAGATGATCCTTTGAGGGAAAACCTAGACTGAATGTTTTACTCATTAGATAATAATTTTGTAGTAATTCAGGTTCATGATGTCACTTTTGTTAAATATCATATGGCTTTACCCTTTGCCCTCTCCCTCCAGGCCAAATAATTATTACTCTGAAAACAAATTGAAGCATCCAAAGGCAATGGGAAGCTCTAGGATTACTTGTTCTCCTGCTCAATCCCCATTATGGAAAACAAACAACATATCTAATCAATATAGGAGGTAAAGTAAAGCCACGGAGAGATGAGGGAACATTTCCTAGCCTGGAAAGGTACGAAGGAGGCTCTTTTATGGGTATGCAGGGACAAAGCCCATTTATCATGGTGATAACACTGACAAAATACTTGGTTAAAGTGTTCCCATCATTCCCCTAAGAGATACAGAAAATGACCTGTAGCTGATCAGTCATAAATCTATATTTTTAAATAGTGATGTAGGAAAACAAATTCTTTTCAGAACCAGGGCTTTTATTTTTGAGCTTTATTTATTTAATTTATAATAATCAAATAATTAATATATTTTCTCTGTTTTATATGACTTGGGCAATCCTTCAGAGCTGGCCACATGGTTGGTTGGGCATTGTGACTCATATTATCTGAAGTTAGAAAAAGGGAGTATCAATGAGGTGTGCTGGAATAATTCCCACTCATGATTCTAAGGCAAGTGGCTGCAGAGCACATTGGACCACACTGGCCCTGCAATAGCAGTACTTTTGCTGCATCCACTGGGGTTTGCACCATTCACAGGAAGCACTAGTGGAATCCTGCTTCATGCCTTTGGGTTTGGACATCAGGGTAGGTCATCAGTTTGTTCCTCTTGCAGCAGTAAACTGCTAGAAAAGTTGTTTGGTTTGAGCTTGACTGGCCAGCAGCCTAGGTTTTGGCATTATAAGCACAGTTCAGTTAGGTGTGCAGTGCCTTAAAAACACAACTATCAGGGAAAAACCTGTGTGGTGGGTCCCCTGTGGTGCCTGGATTTAGTTGGCCATAGCCGCTCAGCATGCTCCAAATTCCCTTAGTGGGATGGTTCAGCCATGTGCTGGAGGTTTTGCTGGTTTCCTTTGAAAAGCCTGGTTTCTTGCTGCAGTCAAATAACTGATGAATTATTGGTGTGACTCTGACTGCATATGGAGCTCAGAGGGAGTCCAGGTGCAGTTGTCTGTTCTGCCAGGGTTTATGGACCTGCCAGAGCCATGGCTGCGCACCCACGGAGACCAGGCTAGACTGGTCCCCAGTGGCAAAGGAGACCAGCCAGCTACAGCTGGGCAGAAGTGAAAGACTCCTGCAGGGAAGAGGTGGCAGCACAATCATTGGGCTCTCTCCCTCCAACTTAGCTTCCTAGGGGAGCACTGGGATCAGAATAAGTAAGTTGTTTCACTGTTGAATTTTCTACTCCCAGCCCAAGCAGTCTATTTTACTTTATGGAGCATGGGGCAGGTTTGAGCTCCTGGAGCTGGGTCAGCAACCCTCTCTCATCTTTTTACACGACTGTTGTGGCTGTTGACTGGCTGAACTGACATTTCTGCAGGACCCCAGTGCAGGTGCTCTGCTGGCTGCCATGCACAGAGTAGCTTTGCACACCTCTGGGCTGCCAGAATGGCCAGGAAGAGGTAGCATCATGCCAGCACAGTCCCATGGGATGGGGAAACCAAAGCTTAGCAGTCAGTTCCCTGGCATGCACTGCAAGATTGTAGGTGGTTCCTTACTGGGATATTCAGAGGCACTTGGACTAGAAAGCTCTCTGCCTGTCCCCAGGGTGAGCGTGTCTTTGGGGCAACTTCCCAAAGCCCCATGTGCCCAGGCTGACTGTGGTACAGTGAATTTGGGGGCTGGCAGAACAGGGTTTGGTGCAGCCCTGACAGTGGTATCATGCAAAGCCCCCCAGGGAGGAGGCATCTGCAGAGGGCACAGAGTGCAGTGCAGAGGACACACTGCAGAGTGTCAGAGCTTCAGGTCCCACCTGAAGCTTGGGGGGTAGCATGGGGGGAGATATGCCTCCTTTAAAAATGTGTATCAACAATAAACTTTGCTTCATAAAGATATATTAAATAAATATTATATATTCTACAGGCCTCACATATTTTTCAAATACAGAAGTTGTATTTTTTTTATAACAATACTTTATGAGGGGGAAGACTTTTATGTTTTTAACGTCAGCATAAATCTTAGTTTGTCTTTCCTTAGAGACCTGGTAGAAATTACTCTCTCCTGCTTGTCCGAAAACCTGATCAACAGCATCTTGACCTCCTAAAACTGGTGTATGTGTAGAAGTATAATACAGCTTTGGATGCTCCCCTCTGGGATCCTGAAGAAGGATTGATTACCATTTGTACAACACTGTCTTACTTGCAGAAAATGGAGAAAGGTGAGACCAGACCATGCTCCCAGTAAGGTTTGGTTGGAAGGCAAGGCATATCCACTTGCCTTAACTAGGCAGATAACATATTCAGGGATTTTAATGCCTGTTGAACCAGTTTACATTTCTGGGCCAAAAGGCCAGCTCTCCACATTTTGGGGCTGAGTTTGGGTAGTTATGGAGAGATGAGAGCTCAGTAATGAACCCCACATTCCTGAACCTGCACTTTATACCCCATCTATGCAGGATGACAGTCTGAAAACTGCAAACTGGGAGCAGATTTGGAGAATGGCCTAGACCATGGGCTACCAAAGCAGTTAAACCCCTGTGAAGTTCTGAGCTGACTCCCTGTCCTCCTGGCACCCATGCTGATACCCTGTGTTTGTTCAGGGCATTCATCATGCCAAAGGTTTATTGCAGGCAAAGAAGAACAGAGTATGATATGAAATGGTTTACCACCACCGAAATGGAATGCTATTGTGAAAGAGAAATTGAGCAACTTACCTTGTGATAACTTTATATTACCTTAATTAATCATAAGAAATGTTCTCTTCCTCTAGCATTGCACAGCTTCTAAAACAATGAGTTATAAATATTTTGTTTTCTGCCACCTCCAGTGCTCAGCATAGTTAGCAGAGATTGCAAATTAATAAATGGATGAAGATCTACCTGGTGGGGGAGAGTTCATGATTTCTGCAAGTTGCATTGGCTTAAACCACAGTGCTCACTAATTTCAAAGTAGAGAATTAAAGAAAAGCTGGTTAGACAGGACTCTCATGTACTCACAGTGCATTTCAATCCTAAATGAGAAACATAATAATTGCGTGGCTTTTTCCTTTCTCCATGAATAATATTTGCAGCTAATGGATTTAATTTTATTGCTTATCTAAATTCCAGTGTTATTTGCTTCCATCCCTTTTCTGTCTCCCAGGATAAATGATGCAGTGAGGGGCTTTTTCTTTCTCTCATGGACTCCTTGGACTAGATTTTCCTACAAATGTGCAGGCAATTTGTTTTGGCCAAACAGTAAGTGAATGTAGTAGCGCAAATGGCCTTCATTCCAGAGATCTCAAGGTGGACAGGGGGCTGTGCCTGCATGATCTAAAAACTATGAAAGCTTCTCCACACTTACAGAAACCAGGCCAGATATGGTGTACAGTATTTGGTGAAAGAAGATAATTGTCAGTCTAATTTATTAATTAAGTGATTTAGACTATTATTATATGGTCTTTTGCCCCACTCGTCCTCCAGCTCATTGAAACAGCTGGTGTATGCTTAAGTCTTTTCAATCTGTATGTGATTAAGTTGACTAAGTGCTCAATGTCTATCTTTCATATATGCAATTATGCACAATCTAAAAAAAATTAGCCCTTAGAGGACTTTTCCCCCAACCTTCAGTCTCTTGCAGCAATTTCAAAATGCACCATTTTGCTTTCATGTACATTTAAACCCAGCAGCAAAAGAGAAAAAAAAAAAGAAAAAGAAAAAAAAAACAGCGCTTGGCATTCACTGGTGATTTAATGTGGCAAATTTGCTTCAGGTAACCTTGATAACTTTGTGCAAAAGTTCATTGCCATGTTTGTAATGACTTGCTGAAAATTTTTTCTTCTGGAAAATACCCCCACTGGTATCCTCTGTAAAAGTTATGGCTTATAGAACTGTATTGATGCAGAAATCTCTCCCTGAAGTGGATGTCACGCTGCCTGTTCCTCTCATGCAGAAGTTGTTTGCATTGCCTGTTGTTCATATGGTTCTTATTTCTGTATCTATTTTTTTAAAAATTAGCTGTGCATATCTTTTTAAAAAAGAAAACAAGCAAAAAAACCCCACAAGACAACAGCCCATGGATTAGAAATATTTTAAAAATAAATTCACTCTTAGCAGCAGCTGGATGTATGTCAGTGATGCAGGATTTGCAAAGTCTTTACTTTTTTTCACGGTGGGATTTATGGCTGGATTTCACATCAAGGAGTTATGCTCAAATTCATTGCAGAAGAAAATGTATGTAAATGCCTATTTTATATAAAAAGTAAGAAAAGTAGGTGCTGTGCCTGGTTTTGTTCTTTTTCTTTAGGACCAGCCATGAACAAATTCTTCTGGAGGTAGAAGGGCTGAGGTTTCTTACTCTGCTTGACTTACATTTTATTTTACTTCCCCTGAAGTCCAGATTATTGGTCATGTGGGAGCAACTATGCAGCATATGTGTTTGGGTCTGGAAATATAAAAATATTGGAGCAGGCATTTTTTGGAGCCTGTGCATGAGAAAAGATGTGGGCTGGTGCTCACACAGTCATGATGATTGGACATGTTATATTGACATAAGCTCTTCATGTCAGGCTTTATGCCTCTGTCAGGAATGTGTCAAACAAATCTACAGACTGCAGAGAAAAAAATTGAGATTAAAAAAACCCTAATTTTGTTGTAAATCCCTTCTTCGTGGCACACATTCCTAGATGCCTCTGCATGCTTCCAGGGTTTGAGTTCACTTGGGATAGCAATGGTGATAAACACCTCTATTGAAAATGGACCCAAAAGGGAATCAAAAGCCCTGAACACATGCCATGGTGTTTCCTGCCATCCTGGTGTACCCAAAATGCTCAGTAGCGTGAAGGGGAATTGCACGATCTGAAGTCAAACTGTACCCTCTGAAGTTCTCCCAGATCCCAACAATGAAGCTTCTACCCATTGCCCACCTGGGTCTTCTGCAAGGCCTGAGGCACCTCAGGTCTGGTCTGGTGGCAGTGGTTAAGGGGGACATTAGATCCTGCTGCTGACCATGGAAACAGGCAGTAAACTACAAACAGGAGAACCCAGGGAGCCGGGAGCCCCAGGTAAGACACAGTTGGAGAGCCTCCCAACCCACTTGTGTTGCAGCCCTGCAGCCTCAGTTGCTAATACTGATTGACCCCATAGCTATTAAAATAGCTCATTAGCTGGTTTGTTCCTCCTGTGAGAGGTGGAGGTAGCCTGAACCTTAGCACTGGTTCCTTTTCCTGAGCTGTGGTGGGAGCAGGACTTTGCTCCTGTGCCTTCTTCTATGTGGTGAGTCCTGTGCATGGTCTGTGGGGAGGTGTGCCCTGGTGTGAGGTCTATGGCAGTGAGCATTGGTGTCATCTGCCCTTTTGAGGTGCCAAAAAGGTGGAAGTAGCCAGTCAGTTACCACAGATTGTGCTAGGGATTGGTGTATTTGCCCTGGTGAGTGTTTTTTGGCTGCCTTTGCTGCAGCTCTGTGGGGACTGGGAGCCTTTTGTACCTTCTCTCTGTATGTGCTACTCACCACGGCCCCCTTGGCTGCTGAGGTAAGTGACCCATTCCCTGTGCAGACTGCCCAGCTGCCATGTGGTCCCTTGGCTATGCAAGGAAAACAAATAGCTTGGTCCTGCTGAGTTTGAGAGCTGCTCTCCCTGGGGCACCAGGTCAAACCCTTCTTGCACATCCCCTTGTAGTGGCTAACATATTCATATCTCCCTGTGTGTTTATACCCATGTGAAAAATTTATGTCTTTTGGGTAAGAGAGGGAAGAAGCACTAGATAGGTTGTGAAGTGGTTCAAGCCAGGCAGAATGATGATGTTCAGAGTAACTTGCCAGTGCTAAAAACATATGTCCTGCTGAGGCAAAAGATGGGATAACCAGCTAACTGCCATTCCTCCCACCCATATCCAGTATGATGCTTCTGCTCCTGCTAATGTTCCTTCTCTCACCACCTAAGGGAATGGTGTTTTCTCCAACATTTACCACCTTGATAAAGTTTATTTTCTGCTTCACTAGTGGACTTGCTGCTGTAGCAATGATGACCATAGTCTCTTGTTAGGAAAGCCAATCAGCACCAAGGACTAGGGAAAGCTTGGTCCAGGTTGGTGGCATAGAAAATTGTGCTTGGGCTTTGTGGTCAAGTGCTTTGAGGCTGGAGAGAGGAGTTGGTCTGAATACGGCAGCAAGTAGCTGAGCCCCTCTGCAGCCTGGAATGTTGCAGGAGTTGTGCAAGGATCCCCACAACCTTGTGGGGTCCCACTTGTTACTGCTGAGGTCATAGAGTGTTTGATGGTCTGGGTAGATGGCCTTGGTGCACTGGTACTGTGATAAGGTGGTGTGAGAAACTGGTGAGCTTTCTAATGCCTGCCAACCTTAATTAAAGAGCATCACCTTCACGCCTATACAGAGGCTATCAGCTCCAAAGTTAAGGAGGGCTGGAGTGGTATTGCTTTGGATCCAGTCTGAGTCCTGTGAATTATAGCAGGCTCTCACCAGAGCAAACCTCCTAAGTCATGAGCTTGTATTGCTTATGTTTGTGTGGCTGGGAACTGCCATCTTACCCCAGCCTCAGCTTGGGAGAGGCAGGGGACCCCTCCTGTTGGCATGAGAAACACATCAGACAGAAGCGATTAACAGAGTGGTTTTTAGCTTGTGCAGACATAAGCCAGCTGAAAGGAATTGAGGAAGAGCTGCTATTCTCTTCCCATCAAGGAAACCAGAGGCCTTATATAAACCCTGTCCCCCAGTCCCCAGCCTGGAGAAGCAGACCTCTAGCTGGTAGGAGAAATCACAGTTCTTTTTTTTCTTTTGTGTCCCAGATTTTTGAGACCACTTCTGCTGTGTGATATTGATTGTGATCTGGGCTGGCTCAGAGGGGTAGGACCCTCCTTGGTCCTCCACCCAGAATGGGGTCTGCCATGCCTGTCACTCTCTGCTGAGTGAGGACTGGAGGCATTTTCCCTAGAAAACATAGATGGGATTGCCACAGATTTATCTCAAACTTCACAGTTCAGTGAAGCATCTAAGCCTTAATCAGACCCAGTTGTCCCTGAGTCAAACTGTCCCCATGCTCACTGTCCACATTCCTGAGGCACAGCTGGTGCCAAAAGTGGTGTAAGAAAGCTGTGTCTCCTTGGGGTGTGTTTCAGGCTGTAATATATATATGTGTAATTCATGCAAATAAACTAAAGTTGAGGTGTTTTATGGTGCTGGGTATAATAAGACTTCTTGCATTCAAAAACCATAACTCATGGAAATTTGGTAAATCTTTTCTACCAACCAAAAGACTTTTCAGGAGTTTCAACACCGAAACCAAGACACATTTGCATCTGAAAAACGGGCAGAGTAACTCTTGGAGGAGATGATCAGGACCAATGATCCCATCAACACCTGATGATCACGATAGAAATCAAGGAGACGCCAGACGTCCGAATTTCAATACCGACTTCCAGTAAATCATATCAACTTATCAAAATCCTCTCAGCTGGATGGGGAAACGGAGGCAATGACTGGGACTGTGTTTTCCAAGTCAAAAGAAGTGAGATAACTTCAACATAGCCTCAGGGAGAAAAAACTGTATAAAAAGACACTTTGGAAAACCAATGGCCGTGAACAGAGAGGAGCGTAGAAGGCGAGAGAGAGGGACATATGCTCTGTTCACCGTGTTGATCCCGGGCTCAGCACTATTTCTTTTGTTAGTGGCTTTTCCCATGTTAATATTATAAAATAAAATTTTTCATAATTCTAATTTGGCTATCGTATTTATAACAAGACCAAAGCCAAGACTGAGGGCTGGGTCAGTTCGGTTCAGAGACATCTTCCATGATGACTTTATTGGCACAGGTTAAGTATCCCAGGGCACTTAAGGCATGGAAGCTTTTAAAAATAAACTTCTAGCAGTCTGGTAATGTCGTTACAACCTGTTGCACTTCTTACTTAATTTTGTTAGTCCCAGTTGCATTTCATTAAGAATAATTAGGCTACTGGATGAAATCTAAATTTTTTTTTTTTATGGCTGTGCACACACATCATGAAAGTACCTCACAGGAGACCTCAGCTTTGCACACATCAGCTTCTTATAAAGAATTGCAATTTCTCTGTGTTTTCATTTATCTCCATATAATTGCCTTCAGCTTGGAGCTCAAGCTGGAGTTAAGAAAACTGTGGCACCTGGGATTTGTCTCAACAATTCACTATCTGCCAGGAGAGCCTGGGGTAATGCATTTGACTATATGGGGTCTTGCCTCACAGAAAACCATTACTTTTTCATGTCTTCTATGTAGCCTGAAGAGCTGTGTGTGTGGAGTTTGTCCCACTGACCAGGAGAGTCCAGAGGATGCTCTGCAGCTGAGATTAGTTTTTTGGCAGAGTTGGAGAGCAGCTCTAGCAGGTCTGTGCTGCTATGTGCTGCCCTCTTCTCCAGGAAAGGGGAGGAGAGGCAGACACCATCTCTTTTTCATCCTTGAGTCATTGAATTCTGGTCACTCAGGAGAGGAATGCCCTTTTGGCACAGCTTTCCAAGTCTGGTCCAGGGTGTGGAAATGTCCATGCTACCATGGTTCTTCTATGTGTCTAAGCCACAAATTATAAACAGGTTTGTCTTTAAAAGACCCTGTTCACTAAGCAGGCATGTAGAGAAGCATTTCTGAGGCAGAAGGGGACACGGTGCTGCTTCCCATCACTTTTAGTAGTCACATTGGCTTCTGTACTTAAATGCAAGACTAGCTTCACAAGCCTTGCTGAAGACTTCTTAATGGGCAGAGATAATGATATAAGGGGCCTCTTTGCCAGCCCTTTTATAACCCATTATATTGTAATTGCAGACCAGTCATCTTCACATTTGTTTCTTGCCCAACTTGAGGATCCTTTTTGAGGACTAATGTTGAATAATGAGAAAGTACCTATGGTATAAAAATTTCAATGCACAAGATTGACCTTTGTACTGAGGTACCTCCTTGTTTCTCTATTCCATGCAAAACTAGTCAGTGCTTTACTCTCCACTGTGCTGTTGCTGTGTTCCCATTACAGCAGCATTTGCATTGCCAGGCAGTCCTGGTGTCAGACTTTGCTGGAAAGCATGGGAACTTTCCATTTCCAGTAAATAGCCTCCTGGGATTAAGGCTAAGCTGTGCCATTACCAGGTGTGCTACTTATGGCTGGAAGTGATTAGCAAATGAAAGTAAGGTTTTCCCTGAGTGGGGGAAAAAAAACCCCAAAAACCCAAAACAACTGAATTTACTCGAAAGCACTGAAGCAAAGGCTCATGCTGAACCCTTGATACCTTTATTCAAAATGCCTGAGGCCATGCTTCAGGAGCAGACAGCCACAGTAAAGTGAGTGCCTGCCAGGCTACCTGGTCTTGCCACCTCCAGAGGCTGCATGAGTGAAATAGCAGACTGGTAATTCAATCATTAAACAATAATTCAGCAGCTGGACTTTTTTGTCCCGCCCTGCACTAGGGCACTTGCTGCATCCCTAGAGGAGAATAAATGCCTTTGCTAAAGGCATGGGATCTACTGCTCATCTGTTCATTGGGTAACTGCCCTGATAGTGGGTCTATCTACTAAACTGCTAAAAGAAAATTAAATGGAAGCTCTGATGGAGCTGATTGCACTGAGTTTAACTGTGACATTATATTTCTTATAAAATATGCAGAAAAACTGTAATGGGCATACAGTTGTCTGGTATTAATTTAAGCTACATGTAGCTGCTTAAAATCACCATAAAGCTCTTGGATGTAGGCCTCTGCTTATCTCCTTAAAAGCACCAATAGTAAAATTAGGAAAATTTATGGGGCCGAAAAGACTTGACAATAAGTTCCCATTGCTTTTAAGGCTTCTCACATGTCTTTTCGGATCCCAGACTGCAGGTAACCGAAGCTGAGCTTGATGTTTCAAGGTCAAAAATGGCAAGTGCCAAGATGAAGGATAATCTATCCTTTTCTCTCTACTAAGCTGGCAGCAATGAAGTCTGCTGGCACCTCTCCTGGCAGCTCTGTGCTTCCCAGGTATGAACAGTGGCTTGATGGATAGCAGATGAAATAAACCTTTATCCATTTGAAAGAACATCTAGCTTTTGCAGCTGGAGGTCAGGGAATCCTCTGCATTGCTGCTAAGGTGAAACCAGCCTGGCTGGAAGTCCTATTACTGAAAGCCAGCCCCAGATCCCAGGGCAGAACCACACTGCAGGGTTGCAGACTTGGTGTCCCTCAGTTATGCCTATAAATCTTACTGAAGTAGCACAGTTGGTTTAATTCTTGTCCTTAGCTTTGGTTAATTGCCCAAGAAGTTTATCCCTCAGGGTCTGTGCTCTGGCTCTGCCTGTGCTTGCTTTGTGAGATTCTTGTGTGTTCTTGTGTTCCCCCCCTTACAAGGGTGATGTTTCCTTCTCAGGCAGCTACTGGAAAGCCACTAGTTTCCCCATGGCCATAGCCCTGGGCTATTAGCTAGCCATGGGCTGCAAGAGTGTTGCCCACCAAGAAGCAAACTGGATTAACTTCTGCTTCCAGTACTTCTGCAGGCAAAGGCAGAGCCTGCAGAGGCAACTTCAGGATGTCAGAGTAACAAATGTGGCACAAATCTCCAAATTCCTAATCTTTTTAAAGGCATCCCCTGTGTCTCATAGAGATAGGATGGGTTACAGCCAACTGGCTATGACTGCCTGTGACCATCAGGTGGCAGATCAGCCAACATAAAATAACAATCTGTCATGTCCCAAAACACTGGCTGAGATGGTGATAGACTTACAGTTTGGCCATAATGACAGAAGCAAGGGAAGTAAGACCAGAGAAATGTTCACTTCAGGGCTCAGACATCCTGGTAGGCTGTGTGAAGAGGGCTGCCTGTGTGCCTGTACTCTGTGGTTAAATAGGGTTGTGTCTACAGGCATGGACTAAGCTGGACAGCTTCTGTGGAAGCTCCAGGGATCCCTGCTTTGCTCCCATGAAGGCTGGGCACTGCCAGTGCCCCATCAAAGTTTCCAGGTATAACTGCAATCCCTTTTCCTCCTGACATCAAGGAAAATCAAACCAATAGGACTCTGCATTGAACTGAGCTGAATCTTGAGTTTTGCATGACCTACACAAGTCTTTTGATCTGATCAGTGCTGGTCTTCAGGGAGAAACATATAATGAGTTTCTCACAAGCACTGAGTCATTCCAAGGAGAGTGATAGAGGCAGTCCAATCTCCTTGTCTCTGCTAGGTTCTTCCACCTCTGTTGCTCTCTTCCCAGGTATCCTTCTGCTTAAATTAACATTCAATCTTCCTCATCTCTGCCTCTCCATTTGGCACATATATATTGTCAATTTGTATATTTTCATGTATATTTTCAATAGTGTGTGCCTAACTTCAGTTTGTATTCTCATCATATAAATGCCCACATGTAACTGTGATGTTTTGGGCAGGATAATATTGGAATAGTATGACTTGAAGGAAGTTTGTGCCTGTAAATCAGACATGTCCCTGGAAGCATGTTATTTGCACATTCATTTGTGCACCCTTTCCTTTGCAGGAGATGGGGTTCAGCCCATCTGCCTTCCCGACAGGTATGAAAACTTATAGGCTGGGACACTGTATGTAGCTAGTGGCTGGGGCAGTGTCTGAGGGTGAGTCAGATGGCAGGGTTTCCTGGTCACAGCCACAGGAACACAGTAACGGATATAATAAAGGAGACTTTCACTAACAGCAATGTCAGAGAAGGTGACTCTTGTCAAATGGAATATTCAAGCAGCCCTTTGCTTATCAGGCCTCCTCTGCTTGTCAGAGGACCAGCCCCTGCAAGGATGTGCAGATCAGCATTGTGCTTGGAGCACATCAGGGATGGTTGTGCCTTGCTTCTGTAAATATTCATGTGTGCATATTGGAGCCTGTCATGAGCAGAGCCATCCTTACAGGGCAGGGGCACTGCTCCTGTCCTGCAGGAGGTGGAGCTGCCCCTCATTCCCAGCCAGATCTGAGTGGCAGGTACCTGCTCTTGGTGCAGGGCTCTGCGCTGTGCATGGTGTGCAAAGTGACAGCTCAGAGGAGCAGGTTTGTCCTGTCCACCTGCAAATCTCCTTCTCTCCTGAGGCGAGAGGGGAGCAACAGCATTGAAAATGCTGTCAGCACTTTGCTGAGCAAGGGCTTTACAAGGAGCTCAGGATAACAAAGGCAGGAGCAGTCTTTCACAGGTGGGAATACAGAGGTGAGCAGGAGACTGATGCACGGCTGGCTCTTCCCCAGACCTGCCCTGGGCATTTCTAACAGTAGCACCTCTGTCTTTGCAGGTGCCACCACCTTTTCTGAAACCAGGGAGGACCTTCACTGGTCATACTCCAGGCAGTGGGCAAGGGAACCTGGCATGGGCAGTGCTACCAGGAACCTGGAAAGGAGGCAGTTCCCACCTCCTCCTTGATGTTACCATGTGGACATGATTTTCCAAGCCTGAGAGAGTTTTCAGCCTGTCGATTGCTGATCTGTTCCCAAGGGGGAAAGCCTTTTGGGAAACTTTCCCTTTCAGGGACTGTTTTTTGTGAATAGGTTTTGGTTCTCAAAACAATTTCACACAGGTGTTCTGGATTTGTTTTTCTCTTGTTCCACCAATGGGACTAGAGAGGTGGTTCTTTTGGCCAGTCATGTTAACCTGTATTGGAACACCTTATAAAAAGGGTTGCAAACCCCAAAATAAAGGCTTCTGCCTCACTGGGATCAAACCTCGCTGTTGTGATTTGAATCCACTCTGCTATTTCGTGTCCATTATCAGCATCCTCTCACACTCAAACCTTTTGATACCTTTGCTCAGACAGTCCCACTGGGCAATGGGCTGCAGTAGAGGAGTTTTCTCAGCTCCAAATGATTCTCAGGTCCTAAAACCATGAACAGGGCCAGACTTGCCCTGCCCTAGGGTAGGCTGCTGGTCAGGATGTCACTTATCTCCTTGGGATGTACTTGCATAAATGTTTTTTTTCAACCAAGCATTAGCTTGAGAACCTCCCTGCTCTCTGGTATATTCATACCCTGAATGAATATTTTCAAATCAGTGCTGCAGCTGATGTTGGTAAAATGGCTTTCATTTTTACATTCCTCATGGAAAAGAAGAGGTTTGTGTATGGGAAAGGGCAGGCTGCCAAACTACAAGTCAGATTGGGGAACTGGAAAAAAAGATCTTAGATTTGTGGGGTTTAGGTTAAATGGTAACAGCTGAATGAGCAGGCATGGTACCAGGTTCCCATGACAGGGAAAAGTGTCGCTATTCTCGCCAGGAGGGAAGACTCTCACGACCAATGTGGTTGATAAGCAAGCTTCCTTTATTCTTTCAGATAGGTTATATTTATACTCTTACAGACAACTACTCATTAATGGGCACAACTAGCATTACCTAATTGCCTTACTCTAAAAGTCGCATTAGCATATACACTCTGTTTTTCATTCCTAGTTTCCTGCTCTTCTAACTACAAGAATTCTGTTATCGTATAACTGCTCTGTTCAAGGACATGCTGTCCTGGCTACATCGGCACCCCCCAACACAGCTTCTTCATGTCTACATGACCTTGTTCACGTAGCCATCTCTTCACAGAGAAGCAAGCAGGGTTATGTTGGCTTCTATGGAACACCATCAAAGGTTGAGGCTGCTGGAGGAGGAGTAAAAGTCACCTTTCCTGGCCAATGAAAGCTGGACAGGCTAACTCTGGAGGCCCCTTTGTGTATCAGAGGACAGGCGGCACTGGAATGCTGGTGCTGTGTCGTCGGTGTCAGCTGTGCCAAAGGATGGGATACCGTTGTGAGAAGCACCACAGCCCCCGAGCTCACCAGGCAGCTTCTCACAGGCGGCTGTATTTGTGACTTCCTTGCCTAACACATGGCACAGGGCAGGTGTGTGTACTGGGAGGTTTATTCCACTGTTTAGCCCTACAGGGATCCAAATTGCCCTGCTATTGCTGCCTCCTTCCACCCACAGCAGTTCTGTTCAATTTCCAGATGCTTCAGTGGGAAGGTATACTAGGTGAGATGGCAAACCCAAAGGTTTTAACATGTAAGTCCCCCTTCAGAAACCATGTTATAATAGCAAGTCTGATCCTTGCATCCCCCTGAAGGAGCAGCAGAAGCTGCCCTTTTTCTGGCTGAATGCAGTCCTTCCAGTTTGGGGAGGTGCCTCTTGAGTGCTGCATATCAGCCCTGCTCTCTTAAAAGTCTGCTTTGAAAGCTTGCCAACTAGAAATCTGAGCTGCTGTTGTGCTCCTGAAGCAGCGTGCAGGACTGATTAGGGGTTATCTCCTCATCAAATACAACTTTGAACATGAAAGGGAAGAAGGGCATGATATTAAGTGCTGCAGCTCTTGTGGCTTATGGGAAGAGCCTTTTATAGCTGGGTACAGGTTTAGTGACTCCCCACTAGCCACTTGTATTTTTCTGTACAGATAATTACAGGGCTAATACAAATTATTAAAGAGATGGTGTTATTTCTGCCATAGCCATCAAACATAAGGTATTGGTATTAACTAATACCCAACCTATTATGGCTTTCCTAGGGATCCTTAATGATTATGCTTTCAAAGGGGCATTATCTGCAGCCAGGAAGGTGCCTCTTAATGGGGAGCAATAATTGCAAGAAACAGAAGCCATGTGGCTATAAAGTGGGTGTTACCCTCTGAAAAACAGAGCTATCAGGGTCTGCATACAGCAAATGCCCCTAGGAGGGGAAGGGAAGGCTGACATAAAAGAGGTACTTCATTAAAAATGAGATTGGAGTAGCCAAATTGTATCTTAGGAGACTGAATGAACATCAGTCCTTTGTGGGACAGCTGGTGAGACAACTCCTGAAAGTTTTGGGGTTTTAAAGTAGGACTTTGTGAAGGAAATTGCATATTCTTCTCTCAGGTGTCTCTCAGCTGCATGTTAAGCCCTTTGTGCTTGAAATAGCTGCAGTATCCTAGCCTGTGCCTTGGCCCATTGTGCCTGTACTGCAATACCCCACATAAACTTTTTCTCTCCCTGGCTGCTGTGCCAAGCTCTCTCCCCACACCAGCAGAGTGAAGTTCCCATCGTGCTCTTTGGAGAAGGTGGGCCCATTCTGTGTCCCCTGGCTTTGGGGCATAATGTCCCCCACAGCAGGTGATTGTAGTTTGGCTGTAGTAGCCAAACACTGAATTTTCCTCATGGCACCCCCGAAGTGATTCCCAGGGCTCAGAAGCCCCAGGTGGCACCAAACCGGGCACCATTCTCAGCAGTGCCTGGGGGACAGTGGCTGTGTGTTCCCTGCAGTGCAGATCCCAGCTCTGCTTGCTGGGCAGAATGATGCTGTGTGGGAAGGCAGCAAGACAAAAAGCCTATTTGTGATACAGATTCTGTACAAGCTATGCTGTGGCTAGAGATCTGTTGTGCCCTTTATCCTTTGGTCTGGGCATAGCAGTGTCAGCTCACACACAGGAAGCTTTCAGCTCCTACAGGACACAGGGGAATGAGATGGACAGTGCTGGAGGTGTCAGTCACACAGCACAGAGGTATTGCTGCTGGAAAGAAGCATAAAGGCCCCACTAGTACTGAGCAAATTCATGGCAGCCCTCTGCTGTTGGCAGCTCCTCCCTAGCTGGCTGAAGCTGAATGGGAAGATGATACAATTTACCAGGTGGAGCCAGTGACAGCAGTTATCAGCTTATGTTGCATGACATTCCCAGCCTGCAGTGGGACTGACAAGGCCAAGCTCAGCCATGCAGAAACCTGCCTTTGCCTTTTCTTGCTTCTAGCCTGTACACCTGTACTGTGCTAGAGGACAAAATCACCTTGAGACTCTTTACTAAATGACATGTAACTAGGATGTGACCCTAAATACCTCTGTTTGAATGGAAGAGAGCTAATTGGAAAGTCTGGGTGCCTTGGAGGTGTGAGGGTTTCTGGGTATAATGTCATGTAATTCATTGTCATGAAAACCAGCAAATCTATCTGGCCCTTGAAAGCATTTTGTGTTTTCCAATATGAATCTAAAGAGCTAGAGAAAAGAACTGAGGGTTGTGTTCATATTTGTGCTGGCATTTAGTCAGTGTGATGGGTGTCTCAAAAATGACTTTAAATTGTGCATAATTCTGTGCCCTTGTCTGCCTTGTGTCCAATGTTGTTCTCCTACAGACCCTGGGTAGCAGAAGAATGGGAGTGCCTGGCCTTGCTCAGCTGGCTATGTGCAGAGCAGCTTCTCATGTGTTAGCATAGCCAGTAATCTGCTGGAGACACAGCTCAGACGCTGGCTCTGGATTCAAAATTGGTCATATGACACAACAAGCATACAGGTTACTGGGTAATTGCAGATGAGACAAAGAAATATGGCCTGTTGTCCCTCTGAAGTGGTAATAAATTATTCCTGTGCATACTGACTACCCCTGCACTTTAACTCAGTAATGGTGCTGTATTGGTATAATGTCGATCCTTAGTCGTCATGCAATTCATCCTCGGAATATTTGGTTGTTCATGTGGTTGAACTTTTGGATGAAGTCCCATCTCCTCAATTTCTTTGTACTGCCTCTAAATATTTTACAGGTAATAAAAATCAAATAGCCTCTCCTCTTGATCTGAGACCTTCCATATTGGATCTAGCCTGATGAACCACAGGGAGATCTGTCTGGATAAATGTATGTGTAGCTCACCTTTAAAAGAATTCCTTGATCCTCCTGGGTAAATCTGCAGGGATGTCTTCCCAGCCGCTCTGCCAGCAGAGTTGGACCAGACCACAGTTTGCTTCTGGTGGAAGCAATTCTGGCTGTGGCCATAGCTCACCTTCATGGCCATCCAGAAGGACTCTGAAGCGAATGACCCTGTTGATACTGTAAAAACTCTCTCTCCTTCCTGACCCCCTTAAAATAACAACTCTACTTAGTGGGCCTGGCTTCCTTAAAAATCAAGTTGTTGATTTGTGTTTATTGAAGGTACCATGTGTTAAATTATCTTCTGTGCTGACTGAGTGTTTCAGGCTTGGGCTGTGGCAGTGTCACAGTGTTAGTGGAAGAGGGGAAGATTTATACTTCTAATTAGCCTGGCTTGTATCCCAGGGACATGAAGTGCCACTGGCTCATTGAAGGCCCAGCAGAGTATGTCATAAAGGTAATAAAAGGAGAAGCAGCACTTAAACCTCTGCACTAAGAACTGTTCAGGGAAGCAATTCAATAAAATCCTGCCAGAAATATCTGTGATGCACAAGACTGTAAATTGTGAAGTTTCCAGGTCACTGATTCTTTGCAGGACATATTTTGTCAATTAGACATCACCTTCAAACTCCTTTATGGAGGGGGGCTGTGACTGTTGTAAGTGACTGAAACAAGTAGCCACCAGGCTCATCTCAGTACAGAATCTTCTTGAAGTCCAGCATGGGTCTGAGGGTAAAGGGAAGGTAGAGGGGATGTTGCAAACAATAGAATCAGCCTTTTTCTCTAGGCAGTGTCAGCCCCCCGCCCCAAACTACTCCTTATTCCATACCAAAGTGTCTGCTTCTCTGTGCATGGGCTGTCTGACACTACTTCCCACTCCTAGCACCATCATCTCTTAAATTGCTTGTTGCACCAAGCAATACAGTCTGTGTACAGCAAGCAACCCACCAAGCTCAGGATGGGTCCGGCTGCCATTTACCTTGTTCCAAGCAGGAACATGTTTCCTCCCCTGCTGGGACAAAACAGGGGTGGAAAACTGTGTGCCTTGGTTTAATCTAGGGTTCACCTAGAGCTAATTTGCTTCCTATTACAGTTTTGTGTTTTGGATTTAGGATGAGAATAGCACTGATAACACAATGATGTTTTAGTTGTTGCTAAGTAGTGCTTACCCTGAGTCAAGGACTTTTCAGTGTATCATGTTCTTCCAGTGAGGAGAGGTACCAGAAGCTGGGAGGTCAGCCAGGGCAGCTGACCTGAACTGGTCAAAGGGATATTCCATACGATGGGATATTGAGCCCAGTATATAAACTGGGGGGAGCTGGCTGGGAGCTGCTGATCACTGCTGAGGGACAGAATGAGCATTGGTCAGTGGTGGTGAGCAACTGCATTGTGCATCATTTGTCTGTCTTGAGATTTATTCCTCTCTCTCTCTTTTAGCTGTCTTCACTTTCATTACATATTCATTATTATTATATTCCTTTATTTCAGCTGTTCTTATCCCAGACCTACAGATTTTTCCTTTATTTTATCCCAATTCCTTCCCTCATCCCAACAGAGGTAGAGAGAGGTGGGGGTGTGTGAGTGGCTATATGCTGCTTAATTGCCTGCTTTAGTTAAACCATGACAGTGTTAAACCCAGGGGTGCTTGAGGATGTGGACACCTTTTCTTTGGCTTGCTGCTACTCTCTTACTGTGAGAACCTGCAGTTGGGTTTAAAACAAAAATCAGTGAATGAAAAATTACACATTTACCATGCTTGGAAGAAAAGCTCTTGCAAGGGCAGTTCATACGAGGCACTGACCTTTCAGAAGCACAAGGCATTGAGTGCTGCAGTAAAGATGACAGCTGAAATGCTTTAATAAAAATCTTAGGCCATCATCGTCCCCTGCAGACCTATCTGTAGCCCTGCACAGGAAGGAGCAGTCAGAGTAAGATTTCCAACAGACTGTTTTGATGAAAAATGTGGCACACTCACCAAGGGAAGTCTTTCCCAAATTCTTCCAAACTCTAGCTTTTCACCACCCCACAGTTAGAAGTTTAAGTGTGTCAGTCTTGAGAATCCCTTCTTTCTTGTCCACTTTGCAGCTGAAGTTTGAAGACCTTGCTGTGGAACTTAGCCTAGGCTGTATTTATGATGCAGTTACTATTTATTGTGAGGAAGAGGAAAACCAGCTGTGTGAGCACTAATTGTTTTAGACTTAAATTAGAAATTCTGTGGAAACAAGCATGCTTTATCAAAAAAATATGCTGTCTGGTACTAACATGGTACTCTGTAGCCCTGGAAGGATTTCTGCAGCAGC
Organism: Anthoscopus minutus; assembly: GCA_013399455.1. Lineage (NCBI taxonomy): Eukaryota > Metazoa > Chordata > Aves > Passeriformes > Paridae > Anthoscopus > Anthoscopus minutus. The sequence continues at coordinate 180,850 of VWYI01047019.1, forward strand.
CTTGAGGGTTTGTCCTCTTGTCTTACCTGTCATGATGGCCAGGTGTGCCATTGGCACATGAGATCCCACAACCTGATCCAAGGTCTTGCTTTCCCATAAATAGCCTGCTGCTGTTGCAGGGCTGGATGTGGGACCAGGCCTCACATTCTGCTGCAGAGCCAGTGGAGCGCTCAAGTGTGTGCTGCTGGATCTGGCTTCGGCTCTGCTTTGCTCTCTCTCAGGAGACTGCTGCCAGAGAACCTAAGTGTCGCTGAAAAAGAGAAATGTTCAAAGAAAGGCAGAGTGAAAGGACAGTTGTGGGTGGATGCTTAATCCTAATGAAATGGATTCTTAATAAATTGAACTAGTTCTGCTGAAAACTCATTAATGAAAAATTGCTGACCTGAGGCATCTTTTTCCCACACTTTTAGAAGGAAATATTTTTTTAATTTCTCACTTTAAATCTGCTTCAGTTTTATCAATATGAAAATCTTAAGTGAAAGAAATGTTCTTAATTTTCCTTTTTTAAACTTTATTTCTGTATTTCCAGATGTTCTTCCTACTTGAATGAAAAAAAAGCACATTGTAATAGACAGTCGTTTTTCAAAAAACAGTTTCCAGGCACCACACTCAGCTTTTACAGAGCTTGGTATTTATTCTTGAAGTGAAAAGCAATCTTGTGTTCAGAAGTGAGGATATTTGGATTGAATTGTGGTTACCTCTTTACAGACCTGTATGTCAACCAAAAATCAGAGTAGAGGGATCAGGGTCAGGTACTCTTTCCTTTTTACCAAATAAGCTGAGTAAGAGGCTTAAACTGTCTTGGGTTTGCCATTGACAAGTGATCTTTGGCAAAGGGTTCTATTTTTTCCCTTCTATTTTTCATATGGTCTGTGTGAATCTGTTTTGTGGTGGTATTTTCACTGCATGTGTTTACCAAGTGCTGCTCAAATATTAGCACTACAGTTGAAAAAAGAAATCTGGTTTCCGTTGGAAAGGACTATTTAAGTGAGGGAGAAAAAGGCTGGCAATTTTGGATCTGGAATCTTTCATGGGAGAGCTTTCAGCATCCTGGAGCATTTCCCTTGATGATTTTCAGCTTTGCTAACAGAAATTCAGATTCCTACAGGAAGGCTCCTCTGGAATAAAGTGCAATCTTCCTATCCAGCTGCAATAACAGTGCTTTCAGATGCTATGCAAACTGAATGCTCTCAATAGGAAGAAAAGTCTAGCAGCTACTCTCTAGCTTCTTAACCTGGAAACATGGACTATTCTAGAGAGACTTTGCTTGTGATGGTGGAGAATTCAATTCTGAAGTGTGGTTTGTTGGTCTGGAGTTCTGTTTTGTGCAATGAGGGGCATTCATGCTGCATGTTGAAGATTACTTGTAATTCCTCTGTAAGAAAATTAGGATTGATTTTATGTACATGTGGCATAACTATGGTAGATTAATTCTGGCTGCCCTTGCTTTCTAATCATAAAGTTGTCAAGTCTCTATGGTCTGGGATTTTTTAGAAAACTAAATTAGCTAAAGCCACGGGATGACATTTCTCATCTTAAAAATACAGTTTCTTTTTCATTCCTGCAGGTAATGTCTGTGGATTCTCAGCTCCCAGACCAGTGCTGAGTTTAGGGAATACCATGCTGATACATTTTCAAAGTGATGGGGAGAACAGCTTCAGAGAGTTCAGACCCTGGCTCACATTTGTTCATTTGTTAAAGAATTTCTTGATGTGCCTGATGATTTCCACATCATCTGCAGCTATTCTTTGATACCTGAGCTTATTTTTCTGACTAATCTTGCTGTGTTGTATCAAGTTAACTTTGCTGAATAAGGGAGGTGAATTAAGTGGGGTTTTTTTCCTTATTTTCATTGAGAAATGAGATTACTAACATCTGCTACCTAAAACAAGTAGTCCTGTTAATTCTGTCAGTCTGGCATGTCCTTTGAAAACATCACTACAGAGGAGAGCCTCGATCCTGGGGACCAGTTTGCTGTTGTTGCTTCCTACTTTCATGAGTGTGTGCCAGCTTCTGCTTGAGGAGATGAGTAACTTTTGCCTTCCAGAGTGGGGACTTTGTTTGAGGGGACAAGCCAGAGCTATTCACCCAAGTCAGAGCTAACTTTATTTCCTTCCTCTTACAGAGGAGGCAGGAAGGGAAGGTTCAGGAATAACTGCACCAATGTTGCATTTGCAGGATGTTCCCTTATGTGAAGAAATTAAATTTGGCTCAGTTGATTGGTCTGAGGCTCTTTCCTTTAACTTAAAAGAGGATTATGCACTGAGGCAGATGCTTTCTGACCTCAAGTCCCCTTTTGTGCATTTGTGTGGAGGAAAAGTGATTCATAGGTCACTCATATCCATACTTGTGGTACATCCTCTCCATTCTGGCTGCCTGCACTCCCTACTGGGAGCAGGACACAGGGCAGAGTATAGGAGAGATCCTCTTTCAGTATCTGAGCCTCAACTTGCTCCCTGAAGGAGTTCCTCCTTAGAATTCAAGTTTTCATTTACTGGTTTTTCATACTCCCACTTCTTCCAGAGCAGACCTTTCTCTCTCCTAATATCTTTTGCCTTGCTGCATCCATGGTGTGAGGTTAACTAGGAAGACAAGAAATTTGCCTGTGTTTTCTGGCTCTCTTGCAGACTCCCATGTTTTCTTCCCAGTACTCTCCAGTGGCTGTTCAAGCACATCAGTGGGACTGAGGAGGTTGTCCTCACTGCTGCCCTGAAGCTGCTTGGAGACTGCCAATGTGGCAGGGCTGTCATCAGCCTGCCACTGTGTGTGGCTGTGAGCGTGACCAGCATGTTCCCTACATGCTGGTCACACTATGTCCCCTCTGCTCTTCCCCCTGTGCTGTGCACTCCTCTGCTCCTCCAGGCTGGGGGCACTGCTAAAAATGATATTCACACCTCTGCAAAACCTTTCTTCTGCCCTTTCTCCATGAACGCTGATTTTCAAGATGGGAACAGTTTGGTCTTCCTTGTAGGAGATCCATTAAAGTTAATTGGGCTACCTGCTATCAGAGTCAGAACTGGTGCAACATAGTTGTCACAGCAAGAAGCTCTTGCTCAGCAGTCCTGGGAATAAGTGACTAATTAAAGAAGAGCCACAAGGGATGTGTGACTGCTGAATTAGGAAGCTCTATGGCTGACTGTAAGTAACTCCAATATGTTTGCTTTCATCATGCAGGTCCAATAAACCCTTGCACTGGACTGCGACAGCAAGAGGCCACTGTAGAGCTCTAAAAGAGTCAACAGAACAGGTGAAACCCAAGCAATTCCATTAAAAGTGCTGACTTTGGTGTATTTGATGCTGTAATACTTCTCAAAATAGATCTACATGTGCAGATAAAAGTGTTGGCAGAATGACTGATAACTAGCACAGGTTGAAGAATGAGAAATTAAATCCAGTAGCTCTGGTTTCATTCAACTAACTTGCAGCGTAAGGATGTGTGTTTTATACCTGGTTCTTACTACTGGCAGTAAATGTCTTAAAATCCAAAACAGATAACTGTGTATCCTCAACATCTTACTCCCTTAGTGTCAAGCAGTATATCTGTCTATAAAAACCTTGCTGACTTTTTCTTCCTAATGGGAAAGAGGAAGAAATACTTGGAAAGAAGCTTAAATGACTCACACTAGGCTTCTGCAAAACCTTAGTGGCTTGTGTTTGCACAGTGAAGCCTTCACTTTAGTCTCAAGAGGTCCATGTAATGTGTCCCAGTAGTCTTCTCAATTGAGTGGAGAGGTAGGAAATTTGTTTTTCAAAGTCCTTGCACCTTTTTTAAATTTCTTTTCATGATATCTTTGGAGGGTGGTGGTAATTTGTGGGGTTGCTTTCTCCTCTTCCTTTACAAGTTCAGGCTACACTTAAAAGGCAGCTTGTTCCTCTCTGCCCTAGTCACAGATGACACAGGTGGAGACCACTGTGATGCATCTCCACTTTGGCATGCTGAGCTGTGACTTCAACATTTTCCTTGATGCTGCTGAAATTACATTTCTCTCAGAAGTGTTTTCTTCTGCGCAGACCTAACCTCAAATTTATTTTCCAACCAGATGGGAGCCAAGCTAGGTAGTTGCAGCAGACATGAGCACTTGTACTTGGGAATGAAGTCTGTGAGATAAATTACTACTTCAGTTACCCTGGAGGGATCACTGCCAGGGTCTTGTGTGCTGGCTTTGTTTCTGTGGGAGACCAGGACTCCTGGCAGGGGAAGAAATATTAGAGGTGAGTGCTCTTGAAAGTGTCTGCATACGGATGTCTGTGGATCACTTTTGGAAAGGGACTAGAAAGGACTAGCACTTCCCAAGGCCCATCTATGATGCCAGTGAAACACTTCACATTGTTGCTTGCTTGAAACTCTTTTTCACTGCACTCTTTTGTCAAAAAGTGACATGTTAACTATGACTTGTACTGTTTCTATAACATACTTGTAGCACTGTTGAAGAACTGACTAATCCCTCCCAAAATCACAAGGCAACTGGGTAAGGGTAGCTGAGTAAAAAAAAAGGCAAAATAATTCTGACTGAGTCATTGTCAAGCTAAAATGTGAGTTCTGCTCAGTATTGCAGCCTTTTGATGGACTAATAAATTATGTGTAACAGCAAAGACCACACTTTAATCATATTTTGTTTCAGCCTGTGCTCAGTCTTCATTCAAGGGTAACCAAGCCTTTAAATCAGTCTCTTGCAGGCTGCTGCCGAGTCATATCAGTAGCTCTGTTCCCAGTAGAGCAGGATAAAGCAGGAGGGCTTTTCTGGGCACATGGGATTCTAACAGTTCTCTTCTTACCTGCAGCAGTGCAGAGGCCAAATGAGATCACTGAGTCCTCTCTCTTGGTGTCTAGGATGGTTCTGGTGCCCCTTTGGTTTGCTACATAGGAAATGGGCCATTTACACATTACAGCATTGTCAGATGGGATGCTGGTGGTGCCAACCCAAAGAAACCAGGGGTCTAGTCAAGGGCGAGGATTTTCCTGTGCTGGATGGAACTGCTGAAGAAAAATGAGTTGTCTTTGAGATTAGTCTTGAATATAATGCCTGTGTATAACATATCCCAAGTGCATTGGGATTTTTTCTGGTAGACTTTTTAAGGCAACTTAAGAGGAAGGAAAAAAAATCCCGGTGATTTCCTCCAGCAAGTCTTTACTTCCTCCTTTTCCTCAGATCTTATACCTAAACAAAGCTTACTTGAAATTAGAATGGGAGTTTCAGAAGCATAAAACTTGTGTTTCACACTTCTGACTCTCAAACTGAGTATAATCTTTGGACAGATACTTTTCTCAGTAAAAAGCAGTTGCTTGTGAAAATGCCTACCAGCCCCACACTTTGATGGGCAGGAGAGTTTGGGAAAATGCTCTAAACTGAACTTGTGCATTTATGTATCTAGAAATAATTAGCACCACACTCAGAAGTCTGAAGGATTTTGCTCGAGAAAGAGTAGCATTTGCTAGTGAATAAGCACTGATTGCATGAAAGTGATGGCATCTTACCAAAAGAAGAGTCCCCTGTTCCTAAACTGGAGGGCTCTCCTACAGAGAACTGAGGGGAAAAAACCTGTTTGAAGTACTCCACATGAACCCAGCATTGTCATACTGCTTCTCTGCACCAGCTTTCTCTCTCTTCTTCCCCAAAAGTTTCTTTCCTTCTGAGCCTACTCATGTCAAGGTGAATTTGGCTTTATAGTTTCATTGGCAAATAGAGAAATCTACCACTTCATCTTGTGTAATCTGATGGGATTTGAGAGATTTCAGAAATGTTCTAGATATAACTTCAAGTCTCTTTTTTACATGTTAAATAAATTAATTAGTCATTCTAGAGAAATGTTTAGCTTTGGCTCGGAGTAGTTGCACTAAGAAACTGCTGATGCAAAACCTTTGTATTCCAGAGCTTTATCCTCTTCCTTCTCTGCATGTGCACACGTACAACCAGTTATGTTAATGAATAGGTGTGATTGTGCCTTGTCATTTCTTAAGAGGAAAAACCTAATCCTGGACAGAATGTTTGTTTCTGTCCCATCCTACAGTTTGAACAATTGCTGCCAGCATGGAAGAATTCTGCTGATAGGAATAAATTTCATCTTTTTCTCCCTGCATGCTGAATAAAATATGCTAGTTAGGAGCAGGAAATTAAAGTATATATTAAAGAAAAGAGCATGCTGTGGATCCATTCTCAGGTCAGATGAGCACTTGAACTCCCCTGCTTTGTGCTGCAGTTGCCTGTCTTTCTCCTTATGATATCTTCCTTAGTCCCAAACTGACTTAACAGAAATGTTAGTACAGATGCTAACTAAGGAAGAACATTCTCCTAAGATAAACCAATCACCAAAACAAGTCATCATTTGTATGGTAGCCAAGCCATCCCCAGAGATAAGCTGGGAGCTAGCTAAACATCTCCTTGTATCTGACACAGCTGGCTGCTGACCACTTACTCTGAAGGCAGTAATGGTTCTCTGGCCAACACTTGATGCAGGGAGTTTCTCAGCTCTGTAGTGTAAATCTTTCTCAAAGGTGGAGGCTGTGGCGTGCACACAGCTCTCATGTAGGCCTTTATACAAAAGGTTCAAAGCCCTGAGGGTTCTTTGAGTGAGATACTGACTCAAAGTTTCAGTGTACAGGTAGCTGGCTCCTTTATCTGACCTCTATATTATTGTCATCCTATTGTGGGAAGTATAGGAGCAGGGATCTGCTGCTGCTGATGCTGCAGATTTCCTGTGCATTTTGGGTATGTTGTTTAATCTTCTCTCTCTCTCTCTCTCTCCCTCTCCCTCCCTTACCATCCTTGAAGTAAGGTATTTTCTTTTTTATCTTCCATGATTTGTACTGAATCTCTTATATACATGCTTTGCTTAAACAGAGCTGTGGTTTTGGATGAGACATTGCCAGCTTGCTGCTGCTTCTAAAACACAAAAAACAGCCCCATCCTACTAATGTGCCTCCTCCTGCCTATTAAGCATCTATTAAGCATTTCTCCACATCCAGTACAGTGTAGGAAGAAGGATGATGAAAAGGCTGAACTACTCCTAAGTTGCCCCTGACAATGAGATTTAGCAACAAATTGGAGACTGCACTTGCTCATGACTTAAAAAGAAATCTGTTCAGGAGGGACGTCCTATCAATGCTTCTCACAGCCATGTGCAGCAGCCAGCTGGTTAGCAGGCAGCGTGTGCTTTCCTCCTCTTCCCTCTGGCATCCATGCTGGTGCTCTGCAACATCACACCACTGAGATAAAAATAGACCCCCCAAAGTAGTAAGTAACTGGAGGTGGGGATAATTTCTCTCCACAGGGAAATGCAGCACAGCCAACAACTGTGGGGACATCATTAGCAGCCCAGGGGCTGGTTAGCAGAGGCTGGAACCATGCAAAAGCCTCTTGCTCACCTTGAAGTGGGCTTGTCTCAGCTGAGCTGCTCATCTCTGGATGAGCTCAAAGCCATGGTAAGCTCAATAACCTGAATGCAAAACAACTTTTAAAATGAACTTAGAGACGACCCTGCTGGGCTTTATCACCTACCTGACTGCAGCACCCACAGTACACTGGTGTTCCCTGCTGTCTCCTGATGCCAGCACAGAGACCACATCCTCCAGTAGTGCTGGCTGTGTGCAGGAGCCCTTGTGTAAAGCTGTGTGATTGACTCATTGTGTTTGACCTAGAATATGGTGGAAGAACTTTGGATTATTTGGAAGCCAAGTCTTGGTGAGGAAGGGCACCTTCCCTGCAGCTCAGCTGGGCTGAGCTCTGTTCCACTGAGGGTTTTAGGCACATACCCCTCCCCTGTGTGTTCCTGCTCACAGGCACTGCTGTGCAGAGCTATTCACACCACAGCAGCTTCCTCAGGAGGCAAATGTTCTTCATCTCCCTTCTGCACTGGAAGAATTTGTACCCAGCAGGAGGGCTCAGCCCTTCCCTCCCTGCACTCTCAGTATCCTGTACAGGTACACAGAGACACGGCATGGTGTCAGCATCCCATCTGAGCAGAGCTCATAAAACCTCAGTGTGGGAGGGAGCACACTTACACAGAATTTAAGCTGCTCTGCAGAGGGTATGACTTAAAAAATTGCTGCCTTGGGAGGCAAAAAACCCTATTATGCTTGGTACTAAAGGGACACACAGTTCTCATTAGTGATCTTGTTTTCTCTCCTCCTGCTCTGTTATAACCACTCAGATGCTTCCAAATATTTCCCTGTTGATTTGATCTCTTATTTAAAAAGTGCTGAATCTGAATGCTCTGCGTGTACAGGAAGCTATAGGCTAGGACTGCTCTCTTGTGTTTCTGGAGAATCAGGGCCCTCATAGACAAAAGTATAATATTTCATAACTCTTCTCAATACCTGGTCACAAGGTCAATTTAAAAAAAATCAACATTACATGTCTTCTTTAGTAGTGAGTGAGTATTTGAGGTTGGTAGGTCTTTTAGCCCAGGTATCTGACTGGCCTAATATCTGTTTATCCCTTTTCCAGGCATTGATTTAAAGCACAGCTCAGAGCAAGCAAATCTGCTTTCCTCTAAGGCTCAGCTCTCTGTGCTTCTAGCCTGTGTCTCTGCCTGGATCTCTAAGGTTAAGGCAGCAGGGTTGCTGTGTGATCATGTACGCTTCAAGAGCTTCTGCAGGCTTGTGCCAGCTTGAATACTGAAACCTAAGAAATGATCCAACTGATCAAAATGGGTTTGAAATATTTATATATATAGAGAGAGAGAGAGATGATGTATGTAGATTAAGCTTTTTATTATTTTGGCTGTCCAGTAAATAACTGTGCTCTTGCTAGTGATATCAGGATCTTCAGGCTTCCACCAAGTCCAGTAATACTGGGACAGGGGAGGAATAGCTTTAAAAAATAGGAAAAGATAATAAAATATTGGAAACTAATTTCTCACTAAGTTTACTAACCTGCTAGACTCTCTTCAATCATGGTCAGGACTGCCAGGTTTTCTGGAAAGCTCTTGCTGTCTTGTCTTAATGTTTTTATCACTGAAGCGCACATTTATCCACAGAATGGGCATCAGAAGTGAAGCTAGAAGAGCCACAGGGATTTATATCTGCTCCTTCTTCATTGTGTTATGTGGGAAGCACAGAGTGCTCTTGGATACTCCGACTGTCTCTGTAGGGCATGGCAAAGATTATTGTAAAGTATCTGCCAATAATATCATCGCTGACCTGCCAAGAGGAGTTTCTTGGGATTTATAAAGAGAGTGAGGAAGAAAAATTCCAGGTAACAACAAATGATTCAGCTGAGGACATTCAGTCCTAGAAATTTCCTGCTTTCACTCGGGCCAGTTTCATAAAGTCCCAGTTGCATGGCTTTGATGTGTTGGCAGCCTTAAGCTAAGGTGCAGGGCCCAAGCTGCAAACTTGGCTGACGACCTTAATCCATGTGTCAGTGTGCTGCATTGGTCCAGCAGGAGAACAGCCCTCTAAGGGCCTCAGAGAATAGTGAAAGAGACTCCAGAGAAATAAGCTGTGATGTTCGGGCACCCCCTCAGGGACATATATAAGTGACCTGTGACTTCTTGTATTGCCAGCTTTGTCTTAAAGGTGAGCCCCCATCCTCCATATCCTCTGATACAATGATGGTACATGATTTGCCTCTTGGAGGTAGAATGGATGACACTGAGACACTGAGGGGTCTGTGTATGAATCTTCATGCCAAAAAATGTATTCATTTCCATACAGAAAGCTTTATTTTTCTCACCTTGACCCTGCTGAGGTGCAATCCCATCACTGAGAGAGTAGTCTAAATAAACACAATTGTCAAATTAAAAGAAAGCTAAGTTAAAAAGAAAGTGCGAACTTTAATGCTGTTTACTAGCAAGATAAAGTTTCTGGAGGCCTCTCTATCTGCATGTGTACAGAATGCTGTGCAATTAAGTAAAATCTCTTTGGAAATGCAGTGAGGCAGGGAGCAGGAGCACATCAAGGTAATTCCATTTTAATATACATGGAGGAAATGCTTTTTGTTTCCTGTTTTAAAGGGTCTGTACACAGTGTAGGGGAAAAGGAAGAAGGGGAAAAAGTGCTCTATCAAGCAACGACTTGGAAACAAAAGGAATTAGCTGGAACTTGTTGGCACAAAAGGTAATGGGGAAGGAGGAAGTAAGAGGAAAAGAGTAGGAAAAAACTCAAGAAACTTGACCTTGAAGAGATTTTATTTGGTATGCTGAAGGTGTTCCTTCTCCCAACATCTCCTCACATTTCACTGTGGATTTTTTCCTTCCCTCATGTGCCTTTATTTTGCCTCTGTGTGGGTTTAGTATATTGTGTTTGCAGATGATAGTTATACAGAGGAACTTCATCTCTGCAGGTATCCACACTGATTTGCTGGTAGACAAAGTGTGGTGGAGAAATCCACCACCAGCCTTTGGGAGTACTGCAGGGGAATTTTAGTGTACACATTTCTCCAAATATTTCCAAAATTAAGTGATGCCTCTGGATAGAGTTTTTGAATAGTAACTGTTCTGTGTAGACCATTATCCTGTTAACATCACAGCAGTGGTGATGGCTGCTGCTCTAGAGAAGAGGCCCTATATAACTTCAGAATGGGTGTGGTTGAGGGCTATGGCTACAATGTTTATTGTAGCTCTCAGATATGGGGAAGAAGCTGTTTTTTTCCCCGACACTTAAACAAGAACACTATTTTGTTACCAAATGCAGTTGTAATGCTTCCTGCTGACAACTGTTAGGGTAATGGAACATGCTAGGAATATTATTTTCATCAAGAAAACACCCACCACCCACCAAATCTGCAGTTCAGCATGCCAGTTAACTCTGAGTTGGGACTGAAAGGACAGGAGAGGGGGAAAGATAGAGGGGATGCTAAGAGCTCTTGCAGCACTCCACAGCTATCTTCCTCCAAGAGCTTATTTGTAAAAGTACACAATTCTAAATGTATATCTATTACAGCTGAGAACAGGAGTTTAACTATTAGCTGTTTAGCAATTTACATGGAGTACAGAGGAAAATACTATCAGAAATGGGGCCATCAGTCAAAGGTTTGCCTGAATAGGAGTCTTACAGACAGCTCCCCAGAGCATCCTCCAGCACACAGACTCGCTATGTAATAACATTTGTTATGGCTGGCAGTTTTTCAAGACTGGTTATATAAAACTAGATTCCAATGCCTATTTATGTGCCAGCATATTAAAATAGCGTGTTTTCTTCTTTTCCCCCACTCCCCTCCTTCTCTAGAGCTGGCTAATAGCAGAAGTTTGTGGGTCCCTGCCTCTAAACTAAATTACTTTTATCCAGGAGCTAAAACGTAGAACTAGGCTCTAGTGTCAGAATGAGCTAGAACTTTAGGAGGATGTTATGACAGGGGATAATGGGCTGGGAAATTCAAAGAGCCAGAAAATAACCAGAAAACATTGTGGTGTGCATAGCAAGGGAAGTACCTATCAGTGGAGATGCAGTAAGGGCAAAATGCTGAAGCTTGAAACAAGGCTGAAGTAAATTTGAGTTCAGTAGGATTATAATGAACAAGGCCTGGCCTGGTAACATAGGAATGTTGTTTTCCTAATTGGTTTGCCATCTGATTGAACATGGGTTTTTCCCAGATGAACTTTTAAAATGAGTATTTCAAGGTTTTGCTCTTCAGACTGTCTTCAGCTGTGATCCATGTGTTTCAATGAGGGTCATGTATAGGAATTGCTCTGGTACTTGGTGAAGGTCCTTTAAAACTTAATATTAAAGCTGAATCTAATGCTCTATATTCTTATTCTTCCCAGGACAAAACCTATCAATGTCCCAGAAATTCCTGAGGAAATGAGCTTGATATGGATGTTATCCTTCCAGATTGGGAAGGAATCATGCAGTCATTGGGATACCCCTGTGAGACACAAATGCCACCAGGTGAGCATTCAAGTTCTTCTGGCTTTTGTAACACTCCTGTTAAAATCTGCAAATATCTGTGGTGTGCGTTTTAATGAATCCATGTTAGAAAACTGGGCACTTTCCTCAAAGAGAGTTAGGGAGGCTGGTGGGTGCCAGTATCCTGCTTCCAGCAAACAACAGAGAAAACTGACACCTCTGGGCAAAGCTGTCACCACAGAGCACATCAGAGGCCTGAACGTGGCAGAACTGAGGGGCTAACAGTAGCAATACTAAACTGTGTTACTAAAATTCTCTGGCACTTTAATCCATTTCCCTTCCTTCTTCCCTTATCGTGCCTAGCTAGGGTAAGAGATAAATTTTCATTCGTGTGGCAATACCATAGACTTCTAAACCATATGAAAGCTTAACTTCAGAAGTAATGAATAATATGACCAAAAGAGATTTGGACCACTATCCCATCTTTGATTTTTTTCTTTTCCCTTTTTAAAGGGCATTACAGTCCCTTTTGCCTTTGCTCACATTTTGATAGCTGTGCCTAGGAAAAAAGAGCCAATTGTTAAATATGCAGCATTGTGACTTTGTTCTTTGCTTTGTGCTGCAGCTGCCACAGGAGACTTATAGCCCCATTAAAATCTCTTATTCCTCCTGAAGTCCTGAACTTTCTGGATTGAAAGAAATCTGTCTAATTGCCATGGCCAACTGATGGTGTGTGAAAGATTTCGACTAACTAGGTCACCTAGGTTTCTAGGTGATAGAGAGCTCACATTAAGGCTAGGGTGAGAGAAATGGAGAAGTTTAACCAAGTTTTTTTTTTGCTGGCAGACAAGTGATTTTTACATGGCACACTTCCATGCTCCTGGATGGATTTCTGATAACACTTGGAGTTATGTCAGCTAGCCTAATACCTTTCCCTTCCTAGAAATACTTTTGCAGTCAAACTTGTTTGATATAAAGTCCTAATCATGGCATGGCCTTAGAACTATGTGAGTCTGTGTAGTCTTTCCCAGACTTTAACTTGCAGGAGGACAAACTGTGGCATGTATCCAAAGCTGTTTTCCAGAGACAAGGCAGCAGGTCAAAGAGAGGTGGCCAAGGGGGAGAGAGCTTTTCCTACAGCTCTGCTGAGTGTGAGGAGGTACCTACCTGACTAAAGACCTGGTGACTTGATTATATGTAGGGCATTGTGGGGAAAGTGAAGCTGTACAAGTATCCTCTATACATAAGAAGAAAAAGCATAGACTGGAAATTTAAACTGTTAAAACACTTATGAATACAAGGTTCTTCAGTGCCAGCTCTCAGTTACGTGAGACACTCTAAGTGATTTATTCCCCAGAGGATATGGATGTCCTGCAGTCTTGTGAGCATTGCATGGTGTCTTGCACAAAGGAGCCTGAGGGAAGGGCTGTCTGTCAGGGCAGGGATTTCCTCTGACCAGAGTTCCCAGGCAGTGGGCATTTGCCACTTGCAGTGCTTATGGTGGGTGTCTGTAACTATTTTTCTGTTTGAGGAGAGCCACCATTCTGGTTACAAGTACAACCAGTTCTCTTCTGGCCATGACTGCAGCCTAATGCATGACTTCCAAGCTGAATGACATGAGGATTTTGTGTTAAGGGGGTTTTAAAGAGGGAAATATTTTCTGACACTGCATTTAGAAAGACTATGTCTTATAGCCCTCAAGAGAAAAAGGCTCACATCCCACTCTGGTCTTTTACAGGCAGCTTCTGTGGTGACACTCCTGTCTGTCCCATAAAATCTTGAGGTTCAACAGTGACAGTGACCTTCCTTCAAAGGGCTGCAGCAACCATGAAAAGCTTTCTCTCAACTTGCTCTACTCGGAAAACATAATCTGGTAAATCAGTTATGATTCTGTGGTGAGGATGGAGAAGTAGAGCCTAAAGTGTGTCAGTTCTGTTAAAAAAAAATCTGTCTGTTCTGAAGAGAAATGGCCATTAATAAGAAGAGGTCTGTTTGAGATCTTGAGTGTTGATGATTGAATGCATAAATAGTGATCTAGTTACTGTAATCATTTCCCACTGTAAACCTGTAAAAATGAGGTACTGTCTCAGCTGTTGCTCTCTATTTGCCCCTTTCCATGCTACTCTACAAAACCAGACCCCCCTGTCCCCCTGCTCAGTCTAGTGCTTCTATAATCTCTCTTCTGCTTCTTCCCCTAGTTAGGCACTAATGCTGCCAGGTGCTGCTGTTATCACTGCTCACCTTCCCAGCCTCTACCTCTGCCACATGCCCAGGACTCTGAGCTTGAAGACAGAAAGAAATCTCCCTCACTCTCTTGTTTCCCAGGCAAGGGCACAGCTGGTGACATGACTGGACAGTTTTCTCTGTGAAGAGCAGAGCTGCCTCAGCACCATTAAGCAAATTAGTTCTTTGATCCCTCAGATCAGAGAAACTTGGAGCTCGGAAAGATGCGTCCAGTCTGTCTCTTCTGTTTTCTGGAAGCAAACTGTTTTGCCTTTCTAGCAATTTGAGTCATGTCTAATCTTCCCCCATCCCCCTTTCTTCTGTCTTACCTGTGCTCCTCACTCCGTGAATGAGCACATCTTCTTGAACAACTATCTTGGGCTTCCGAAGTAAAGCATAGCAATTCAACTGCTCATATTAAAATGCATCAGACTTGCAGCATCATCAGCATAGATCTGCTTGGTTTTTTAATATGCACTTGCACATTTCCAAGGCGAATTTCAAACCCTGGCTCTGAAAATGATGAGGTACCTTCTCCATTCACATATGCCACTGTGCTTCTTTTGGCTGGGGAAGAGTTAATTTTCTTCACTAGAAAGTAGCTAGTAAGGGGCTGTGTTTTGGGTTTATGCTGAAAAGTGTGTTGGTAATAGAGATAGTTTTGTTACTGATGAGCAGGGCTTGCCCAGAGTCAAGGCCTTTTCTGCTTCTCACACCTCCCTGCCCATGGGGAGGCTGGGGCTGCACAAGGACTTGTGAGAGGGGACACAGTCAGGACAGCTGATCCTAATTGACCCAAGGGATATCCCATCCCTTGTTGTCCTGGGGTGACTTATGAACACTCATGTGTTCTGTTTATGTTACATATTAAGTTCTGCACCTTCAAGACTGGTTCTGAGAGTGAACAGGGGAAAGAAAAGCTGCAGTTTTGTTTTCAAAAACTGCTCTCACTCCCCCACAGCTCTCTCTGGACTGTGCTGTCTGCAGCACGGACAGACAGCAGGACAAAGCTCTCCTTTGCTTTTAGTTAGTTTTTAGCTAGCTGAGGCTGAGAAATTCCCTGGACTGTGGTTTTTCTTTTTGTTAGAACTGTTCAAACCTGCTCTGGACTGAAAACCCAGAGCTCACACCTGTTGCCTACCAGGGCCTGGACCTTGGCACTCTCCGATGCCAGAGAGACTGGTAAGGGACTGAGTGAGCTGAGCCGCACCCCATGGCAAGGACTTTCTGGATTGGCCATCTCTTTAAACAGTGAGGTTTTATTGGTAAATATTATTCAATTTTTCTGCTTGTGGATAGTTTGCTTGTTAAATAAACATTTTTTTCCACTTTTCTCCAAGGAAATCTTTTCCCAGACCAGGTGAGGGAGGGGCCACTTGAATTTGCGTGAATGGAGGGACCCCATTCAGAGGTTTTCTCCCAAATTTGCACTAAACCAGGACACTTGTGGCATCATGCTCAGCATTTAAAGCTGAGTGGGATGGAAGAGGAAGTGGAGGAAATGTTTGGAGTGGTGACATTTGTCTTCCCAAGAAGCTGTTACATGATGGAGTTCTGCTGTCCTGGGATGACTGAACACCTGCCTGCCCATGAGAAAGTGAATTAATTCCTTGTTTTACTTTGCTTGCATGCATGGCATTTGTTTTACCCATTGAACTGCCTTTATCTCAGCTCACAAGTTTTCTTGCTTTTACTCTTCCAGTTCTATCCCTGATCCTGCTGGTGGGGAAGCAAGCAAGTGGCTGTGTGGGGCTTGGCTGCCAGCTGGGGTTACACCATGACAGCCACAAAGCAGTGCTGCTGGTATAAAAATATTTATGTGCTGAATGTGCTTTGCCTTAAGCTACTGTCTGAGATCATTCCAAGATTCTCTTCCATGCTCTAATGTATCCAACACTGCAACAAGTTAATTCAGTGCTCACCCTAAGCACTCCATGTAGGTGGTAGTCCCCATATAGCCACAGTTTGCACTGCCATCAAATCAAGTATGGAAACATCACTGAGGAATGACTGATTATTGTGGCAGGTTCAGTTGAAACCGGGCGGAAACACCAATTATGTGTAGTGGTTTTAAAATTGCCAATTTGAAATTTCCCGGCCAACGCACCAAAAAATGTTGTGGGTTTAGAACCAGCCAAACTCACTAGTACACTTACTCATTTTCTGTTGTGAGATATGATTTTAGAAGAAAAGAAAAAAACAGGCTCAAACTTAGACTATAAGGAAAGCTTATTAACAAAACTAAAAAAACAAAATGAAAAGGAAAAAAAATTAAAATGAAACTTTTAGAACACTTCTCTTCTTGCCCACCTTTTCTTTTCTACTTGACAACATAGAACAAGATCTGGGATTTTTAAATCAGTTATCACTTCTACAATAATCTTTCTTTAATTCGCATAGGGTGAGAAGTTTTCTTTTTCAACACCTTGGAGATATGTCCACAAGAA
>VWYI01047019.1:197413-208968 GCA_013399455.1 Anthoscopus minutus
CTGTTGCTTCTGGTTAGGTTCACACTGAACATGTCACCATCTCCCCATATTTGTTTTCTCTCATGAATTAAAGGAAATGCTGTAGTTATTATAGTCCATCTCCATAGTGTTACCAAAAGAACTTTCAGTTCCGATTCCAAGACATCTCCTCATTCTCTCTCTCTTCATTTTGATACTTAAACTCTTTCCCAACTGACCCGGTTCTGGTCATGCTGTCACCCTCTGGTTTTCTCTCACCCAAGGAAGGAATCGTGGTCTGTGAGTCTCATCTGTGCACTGGCACACTGGCAGGCTTTCACTCAGGCTGGCAGTGGCTGAAGCAGTCACGGTGATGGATTGCAGTGAAGCTGAGCTTTTCTCTCTCTGCTCCGCAGCCGCTGGAGAAAAGCCGCGATGAAAACAAAAGGAAAAGGGGGGTGGGGCCGCTCTGGCCTCTTATCTCCGTCTGGGAGCTGCTGGGCCTAGCCCGGCACGGCCCAGAGTCAGCTCGGCACAGCCAGAGGCGACGGTAACTGGAGGCAGAGCTTGGACCCCGCTCTGGCTGGAGGGGCTTCTCTGCTTTTTCAGCCCACCTGAGAGCTGGGCCACTGGGTGGGGGGGCGGCCCGGCCTGGCCAGGCCCCACCAGGCCGCGCTGGAACCAGGCCGGGCCTCTTCCCCCCACCCTTCACAGCCCCGACACCTTCAGAAGCCGGAAGCCAAAGAGAGTGAGCTCAGAGTTTCCCAGGCTTTAAAATGGGTGTTCACGGGGGTGGATTCTGATTCTCAATGGTTTACAAAGCTGTCAGTTCTCAGAACTGGACAGCTATTGGCTCTTTCTGAAGCTCCCAAGAGCCTCTCTCAGGAGAACTATTTCCATAGATATTTCCCTTCCTTCGTCCCCAATATTAACTAATGTCAAACCAGCACATTAAACTCGTTTTTGGGTTGGCTTGAGTTTGTTTAAAACAGGTGCTTTGTGGGAGGGACAATTGGTCTCAGCATGGAATTGACCTCTGATTAATAAAAACCACTGTGTGGAATCTGACACTCTAAATGGGAAGTAGAAAAATAAACAGTTCAAGCCATCTGTGCTTTTTCTTGAGAGTTTGGCTGCTCTTATTAGATGACTGTGCCTTTTCCTGGGGCACACAGAAGGGGTAGATATGTGGATTTGATGTAGGCTCCATCTGGCAACTGAGAAGGTGAGTGACTGACTCACCTCTGGACTCCCTGTGTTGATCATAATAGCAGCAAAACTCTAGAGTACAAGTTAAGGTTCTCTGTCAGAACAGTACAAAGAGCACTGGGACCTTACTGGTATCCCCAAAAGTCTCCCTATCATGTCAAGTTGTAAATGTTGAAGCATGAGTGTTGTTTGGCAGCAGATAAAGTGAAATTTTGATTTCCTGTTGTCTGAATTATGAGGGGATTTATATGGAAAGAAATGTATTCATTTTCCTTCTTCCTTGCCCAGTGTCAGACAGAACAGTTCTGGGGAAACAAAATACTTGTCAAATGTGAAGGATGTCAGCCCCTGCTTGTGAAAGCTGTGTGCACACACTGGTTTGGGTGGGTTTCTGCCTGGAAGTGGCTTGGCACCCCTGGAGCTGCAGAAACCCATCACATCAGGTACCATTGGGAGTCCCACCACATTCAGCTGTGCCAAGGTTAATTGGTTATCATAACATTCTGACAAGGGGCCCAGTGCTTGTGTGTGATGCTAAGAGTGAAATGAACAGCAAGGCTGTTTGGGCAGGTTTGCTTCCTATTAGCTGGTTAAAACACAGTGTGAGGGTCAGGAATGTGACTTTAAAGTGTAAGTGTAGGCTAGACATGATCTAGAGAATAGCAAAGATCACCTATTCCCAACCTGTCAGAGCTGTACTATGATATTAAAGTTAATGAGCCAGAAATGAGCAGGCATGTCCCGAGAGAGCTGTTCTCCCCCCACCCCCACCCCCTCCATAAAGACTGCTATGCACAGCACTGATATAATATGCACTTCTGTGCTGGTAGTAAATTAATGTCTGCGATGGCAGGAGCTGAAATTTAAAAGAAAGCTTTTAAGTTGCCTGTACCCATTGCCTAAGCCCCAGGATATTCTTGTTAGAAGAATATTTCACTGTGGCATGTAATTTAGATTTTATATATATAGATATAGTGCAAAGGTTGGACAGAGCTGGGAGAAGTTACCCCCTTCAGTTTGCTGTGCACAACTTGGGGGAAGGAAAGGAAAAGAACTGAAGACAAATATTAAGCAGCGAAGAAATGTGATCTAAACAGAGCCAATGCATGAGCACAAAACATGGGAATAAGGAGGCTGTAAAGCACATGGATTTCACCATATTCTCTTAGAAAATTCCACAGTTCTTCTAAGAACTGTCTAACTATATATGCACTGATGATGGCAGGCTTCTGCACCAAAGAAGTGATGTCCTGGCTCAAACTTGCCTGGAGAAAGTGTCTTCCCTCAAGTCCCCAGGTCCATGTCTCTTTGGAGGGGCTCATCTCTCATCTTCTTAGAAACAGCCTTTAAAATATGTTCAGTTTGACTGCACGGTGGCCCCAGACAATAGTATTAGGAGAAAGCCTGTTGTGATTCATTAAAGCAGTGCTCTCAGGCATCCAGCAAGTACAGCAAGAGAATGCATACATTATTAAAGCTCTGTCTCATCTGTTCTGCAGTGTTGATGTGGGATGGAGAAATGAGGCAGTGAGCTAAGAAGCAAGAAAAGCAGTGGGCTGATAGAAGTAGGAATAGGAAAGCTGTACCTGGGGTTGATGGGAATTTGCTTTCCAACACAGGCAGATCTGTGACAACAACCTGCATGCAGGTGGTGGGGATGAAGCAAACATTGCTGTGAGATGCTTAACAGGATGGGGAGAGACAGGAGCTGGCAGTATGGGTTACTCTGACATGGAAGAGCACCTGTGACTGATTGAGGGCAGTGACAGCTCAGACTGGGAGCACTGCCAAGAGAGATTTCCCTTGCTCCCTAAATGTTGCCTGCAGTGTGTGAAATATTTTTCACCTGGGAGCCAGGCTGTCTCTTCTATTAGGAAGCTGGGAAACTTTGGTAAAGGCAAAGCCAAGGTGGAGGCTAAGCAAAGGGCAATTAACTCAAGGGAGATGAGATCACTCTCATGATATCTCAATGCCCAGGGCCTCTGGCCCATGTCACTCCTGCTGCTGCTCAGCAGCATGGTCAGATACCTCGTGGTGCCAGTGTCTCTGTGGGACACCTCAGTGTCTGGAAAGGAGCAACCTGTCCCCTCATCTGCAAACTGGACAGCTGTACCACCCTGTGTTAATTTGATATTAGTTAATATTAAGGAGGAAGGAAAGCATCTACGGAAATAGTCTTCCTGAGAGAGGCTCTTGGAGGCTTCAGAAAGAGCCATTTTAAAGCCCGGGAAACTCCGAACTGCCTTTTTGGCTTCCGGCTTCTGAAGGTATCAAAGCTGTGGGGGGAGAGGTCTGGCCTCGTTCCAGCTCGGCCTGTGGCCTGTGCAGCCTGGCCGGGCCGGGCCGCCCCCCCCCCAGCAGCTCTTGGGCGGGATGGGAGGCCAGGGGGGGGTCCCCTCCAGCCGGAACGGGGTCCAGGCCCTCCGGCCACCCCTGCCCCTGGCCGTGCGGAGCCAGGATTTCCCTGGCTCTGGGCCGGGCCTGGCCCGGCAGCTCCCAGGCGAGAATGGGAAGCCAGGGCGCACNGTAACACCATGGAGATAGACTATAATAACTACAGCATTTCCTTTAATTCATGAGAGAAAACAAGTATGGCGGGATGGTGGAGTGTTCAAATGTGAACTTGATCAGAGGCAGCAGATGTTGAAAAAGCAGTGATGCTTTGAGGAGTTTAAGCAGAGAGAGATAAAAGTGAAGAAGACTGTCTCAGGGAGCAAAGAAGAAGCTTCTGTTTTTTAGAGATGAAGATGATTGCAGAAATTGGTGAAAAGAGTTTTTTTCCTTTAAACAGCTCATCCTTAAAAAATAACACCCATAAGTTGACAATAACCCGTTGACTCAATTGTGAAAATGAGAAGAATTTCACAACAGCAGAGTTTTTCTAAACCGGGCAGCTGCTGTTTTGTGAAGATGCAAAGCCACAGGGAGACTGTGTTCTTGTAAACATATCTCCAGGATGTTGAGAAAAAAACTCCTCGCCCTGTGAGAATTGAGGAAGAATTATTGTAGAAGTGATAACTGATTTAAAAATCCCAGATTTTGTTTTATCTTGTCAGGTGGAAAAGGAAAGAAGTAGGTAGGACAAAGAAGTGTTCTAAAACTTTCATTTTGATTTTTCCTTTTTTTTTCCCATTCTTTTAATTTTGTTAATAAAACTTTCTTTATAGTTGAAGTTTGAGCCAGTTTTCCTTTCTCCTAAAATCATATCTCACAACAGAAAAATAAGTAAGTGTACTGGCAAGCTTAACTAGTTCTAAACCCACAACACACCTCATTCTTCAGTCCAGCTCCTGACCCTTTGCCAGGAGAGGTGGGATGCATGTGTTCAAGTGCAGTGACATCAAGCTGGTCTCTGCCCTGTCTGACCTGCGCCTGGGCCAAACTGGCCATCTCATTTTCCTTTTTCAGGGAGACTCTTGGTGGCCACACATCTGTTTGTTTGACAGACATGGCAAGCTTGCCAGTATTGCAGTCTGGGGCTTTTGTGTATTTTTCCTCAATGAAGAGGTTGTCATATGTACTGGGTAAATGTTAGTGAATCGGGTCATTTCCCTCCAAACCCTCCCTCTTTGGAAGTCCACACTTGAGCACCATGTTTCAGAAATTGTCTTTTTACTACAGTAAACCTTGTGGGGCTGTAGTGCTCATATCTATTCAGTGAAAGCTGTTCAGGAAATACAATCCTTCAGCATCTGGGTGCATGGCTAGTGTGGTGCTCATCTGTCAAAATAGAATTGGTAGCCCTTTTCCTCTGGGATAACCTGATTTACCAGAGGGAAGTAGCTGCTGCAGTGGCACAGGGAGCTAAGACTGACTGCTCTGGCTGCAGTGCTATCTTACTGGAAAGGAAGGTATCTGGAACTTGGTGTGCTGGCTTATCCATTGTAAATATGCCTTCAGGTTTCAGAGAGATCTGTCTATGCCAAGATCTTAGTCTTTTGTCTCTCACATTAGGGAGGCTGTACTGACAGGATTCTGACTGTCAAATGGCTGTTTTTCCTCAGTTTGAAGTGGAACAGTTTAGATTTACCTTAGGTGAGGGAAGGTTGGTCTGACTCAAAGTTTCCTGTGAACTGGTAGCTAAAAGCTAGACTTGGAAGTGAAGTGTATTTGTGAAGAAGGATTTTAATGCTTGTATCAATGAATTACAAGCCAGGTAACCTCTGCTTCCATCCACCTCCTCTGGTTTCAGCATTACTGTGTGCTACATACACATCCATTCTTCAAGCAGAAGATAGCAAGCCCTTTTCCATCTCTGTGTTGCTTGTCATGGTCCATGTAAATATTGAAATATAAACATAGGAGTGTGTGTGATGAAACAATGTGATGTCATGTAGCCAAGTGAACCTGGCAACCATCTGCTGCTAAATGGCTGAAGAACTTCAGCCTGCCCTTACACCAGGTCATTCTGGTGCAATAGTTCAAAGATCACACGGGTAACTTTTGATTTATTAGATATACCAAATACTAGTGTCTTTGTTGCTTAAAAGAAACCCTTCTTTCTCCTATCCTCATCTCATGCTGCTTTTGGAAAGAAAACCTCATATTCTAGCACAGTTCAGAAAACATAAGTCAATCCTTACAAAAATAATAGTTCCCCTGAACTAGCAGTATTTTGTCAGGCTGCTGTTGCTGATGACTGACTTGTCGTGTTACAACCAACCTTAAAAAACTGCCTTGCCATCATGACAACAAATGTCTTCAGGTTTTGGCTCAAAGATGTGATTTCCCTAATGTGTCTTCAGCTGTGCACATAGAGCAGCTTAATATTTGCAACTTGGTGCTGTATCACAGACCAGAGAGGCTCCCTGTTGTGAAAATGTGTGTGGCATTAGGGGAATAACATCCTGACTGAAACCTTCCATCTAGTGGGGGTGGGGATGGGTTACGATCCATGGCCTTGTGTCTGGAGCTAGGCAGAAGGAAGCCTGTTCTCAGGGCTCCTGATGTGCCAGTCACCACTTACATCTGGAAAGAGGATTTGCTGCCAAGTGAAGTGACATGCTCCATCCCAGACATGGTCCTCCCCATGCCTTGGGAGATGGACAGAGTGAAACAAGGCCCTCAGGCATGATTGTGGTGGTAACAAAACCCCCTGGCCTTCCACAGGGGACTTTATACCTTAATTTGACTGGAGGAACAGGGTTAGGAAAGCTTCTGGCAAAGCTCAAGGACAGCAATTAGTACTCCCCTGAACATTTTTTCCTTCCTGACCTAGAAATAGGCAGCCAGGACCTGCTAACGAAAAGTATCACCATGTAAAATAATTTGGAGTTCCAGTGCAGAGCTAAAATTGAAGTGCATTTGAGGTATCTACTGTTTATGTTGTCTCTGAAGATCTGTTGCATGGTCTCTTTTCAGAGCATCTGTTTGATACAGAGGCATTTGGTAAGAGAAGAATCACACACAATCCAGGGTGAGATGTAACATTTTGCACAGAACAGTTTTCCCTTTCCACTTTTTTACAAGTGACTCTGTCTCTTATATTCTAAATATACCCCTGAGGGAAAGGGAACAGCAGAACCAATAATTATTTACATCTTTTGAAGGAAGGGACTCCACAGTATTAAGGAGGGAGGCACAAATGTTTAGGGAAAGGAGAGTTGCATAATTTAAATGTGACAAGTAATTCCCATTAGTGTGGAGTCTAATGAGCTCTTTTCTCTAGTTCTAGACTTGTTGGAAGGAAGGATAAATTATAAATTAATCTACACACCTTTGTGCCTTTTTTTCCAGAACAGCTCTTCATGGCAGGACAGCAGCTTTGCCACACTGCAAATGTTGTTCCTGATTCATCCCTTCAGAAATACCTCATGCACAAGTCCCATAGCACTGATGCTTTTCAGCTTAAAGAGGGCAGAGTAAGTGTTTATTGCACCAGCTGTAAATCTTGTATGCTGTGTGACTGTAGTGTCAACATAGGAATTCAAAATCAGGAGAAGGTTCTCCTGACCACCAGATCCTCCAGCAACCCAAGCTGCAGTTCAAGCTCACCTGGCTTTCTGGGTCCATGGACTCTGGAGGTTGTATAGTAAAGTTGTGAGAGAGAAGAAGGCCTTCTGCCTGGCAATAGTTAGATTTGCTTGAGTGCTGCAGGTGACTTTTTTATGACACAATAAATGGGACTCTGAATTCCCAAACAGACTTATCACTGTTTCTCAAGTAGCCATCCTGATGCTGCCAGAAGGGTCCTTCTCTTTGCAGTTACTGCAGCAAGTTGGTTGTCCTATCAAAGAGGGAAGTTCTGCTTAATTGCAGTGGAGATGTTCTCCTGATTAATTTTTCTTTCCTTGTG
This sequence comes from Anthoscopus minutus, assembly GCA_013399455.1. Taxonomy (NCBI): domain Eukaryota; kingdom Metazoa; phylum Chordata; class Aves; order Passeriformes; family Paridae; genus Anthoscopus; species Anthoscopus minutus. The sequence goes on from VWYI01047019.1 coordinate 204,876, forward strand.
GATTTTTTTCTCTTTGCTTAAAAGTAGCTTAGGAAGAAACTCCAAGCTACTGGTTTTATAAGCAGTAGGTTTTTAAAATTTTAGCTAGTGCTAGATTAAGATAATTGGTGTGAAATTTTGATTACATTTCTCCCCAGAATATCTTGTGCTTAATGTTGGGGCTCAGATTTCTTCCGTTTCATGCTCTACGTAGCCTGTCACATTTGTATTTAGACTGAGAGGCCTTCAAGAAGAATCTGTAACACTGGCATAACTAAAACCTTACAAACTCAAAAGCAGATCAGTATATCCTTGAAGTAAATAACCCGGACTGACTAGAAGCTGTGTTTTAGTTTCTACATTTCCTTGCAAGAAATGGATTCTTTGTATGTATGGAGTTTTTTTGGATGCAGAATGAATGCACTCACACACCAACAAGGATCAGTTGCTATTTCCTTCTCAAGACCCGTACAGGATTTTATCTATGCTGGCTGCACTCTCTGCTCTCCCTTAATTTAGTGGCACTGTTTATGTAATTGCTGCTTTTCTGGTGAAAGCACATGAGTACAAGCTGAAGGTTTGACACAAGCAGCCAAACTTTTTAATTGCCTTTAGCTCATTTGTAGCTGTGGCACATCTCTTTGAATGCAGCTGACCCACGGGAAAGTCTGGGAGAGAAACTATACCCTTTTTATTTATGCTTTTTCTCTTGCAAAATTGCTCTGTGAATTTTTATCACCTAATGGTTTCTCTGACACCTTTTAAAACTGTTCAGCTTCTCACCAAGAGACTATTTTATATGAGACTTGGGCTAGTAAACCATTTCTGTGATCTGAGAAGTGCTATGCTTCCTTCACAGGGAAATCCATTTCAAAATTAGCTGGCCTGCCTGCTCAAGAGGAACTCACAGTTGCTTGGCTGCTAGTCTTGAATGGACCTATTAAATGCCATATTTCTGTACAAAAACCCAGCAAAAATCTGTTGCTGACTAGCAGGTCCTGAAATTCATGCATGTCAAGGGTAGTATAAATAATTTCAGTGTGCAGTTTTGGAGACCATAGTAATTTCTGGCTTAGTAAATACTAACTTACATCCAGTCTATTGAAAAAAGTGCTTACATAAGGTAGAAATCAGCCTGGGCTTCATCAGAACTGGGAGGAAGAGGCTTCTCTTCCATGCAAAATGCCTTTTAAAATTCAAAGCACTTAGTGATATGGATGTTAATTGACTTATCCTGTCCTAAGCTATGTCAGCCTTGTTTTGCATCTTCACAAGCAAAAGCACCTCCAAAAGATGGTTCCAAAGCACAGATAGATTGAAACTCCAGCTCTTTTTACTTCCTCATCTAAGGCATCTGTTGGGGGTTACATGTTTTTTTGGTTTTTTTTCCGTTTCTTAGCTGTTAGAATTTTTCCCATTTAGCTGAGAGAAAAAAGCCTGATGGCTGGTACATCATCGGTACTTTAAAAGACAAAAGGATCGGCTGAGCCCCGGGGGCAATGGGAAGGGGAGCGGTTTTTTGTCTTTGGGTCCTTCTGGGAGGGCAACACAGACACTCTCGGAGCTGTTTCTGCTGGGAGAAGGGGTTTTTTTGCCATCGTCTAGACGGAGCGGCTGTTTCTTCTGCTTCTGCTTCTTCTTCTCCGTTTGTGGCCTCCACTCCTGTCCTGCCGGACGTGCTGCAGCCCAGCTGCCAACGCGGAGCTGCTGATCCATCTCATCCACCGGCCCGGGACTCTCTGCTCATCCCTGCCATTCCAGCGAGGTGTTTCTCCTCAGAGCCCTGCAGGAGCTCCGGGACTGAGTGCCAGCTGAGGGGTTTGTGAGGCACCGCCTCTCCTCCACGTTTTTTCCCGTCTCGGCCGAGACGGGATCCCTGTTCTGTTCCGTTGTTAATACTGTAGTTATTGTTGTTGGTTTACCTTAATATATATATATATATTAGTAAAGAACTGTTATTCCTATCCCCATATCTCTGCCTGAGAACTCCGTGTTTTCGAGATATAATAATTCGGAGAAAGAGGGTGGGGGGCTTACAATTTTTTTCTGCCTTCCCTGACAGATAACTGTCTCTAAAACCGGGACAGCATCTTACAGAAATGCTATCACCCTATATTGCCCCTTTATGTACAAAGGTGATGAGTCATTGCTGCTGCCTCTGACCACCCAGGTGGAATTGTGCCAGATTTAAGGACTTTGAATTTGAGTCTGGAAATCCAAGTGTTATGGGTAGGTGTCCTCTCATTACAGCAGATTATAATGTCAGGCTTCTGCCCTGAATTCCTTTGTAAATGTCCCTCTCCTCTCCCAGCAGTTGCTCAGAAAATACAGTCCCTGTGAAAAGCCTGAGGAGCTCCTTATTCTACCATCTCTAGTTCATGTGAAATTCAGTACAATCTTTTCTTCCAAGGTAAAAGCATGAAAGTTTGCAAAAGTATATGCTGTATCCTTCTCCCCCTTGTTCCTTGTCCCTGGGAGATCTACTCATAGGTGATCTGGCTGGAAATATTCACCTAGCCCACTACCAGTTAGAAATCTGGGGACTGCTGGAGACCTGGCTTGTCTATGGGAACCTTTCTAAATGGTTAGGGGGAAGGAAGAATGCATGAATCCATCTTGCAAGAGGGAAAGCAGAGATGATGACTTTTAAAAAGATACAACAAACTCAGTTATTTCACATATTTCTCAGACAAGAAAACCATTATTTACTTGCTTGAGGGGTTTTTCTTGTCCACCTCTGTTTTTACTAAGCTCATCTTTCTTTAATCCTGACCTGTGACAGCTGAAAGAGTTTTCCTGGGAGAGACAACATGAGTGTGGGCATGCACGTGGTGAGGAGCTGGGAAACAGCTTATTTGCCAGCTTATTGTGTGGAGGATGCTGGACAGTTTAGGTTCAATCTGGACCACCTTTGTCTTGTGGTTTCCACATGAGGCTGTGAAGTAGGTCCCTGCACATTTGTTTTTTCAATCAGCTCTTCCATCCCACTTTACCAAAGGCAAGTGAGCTGCAGCTTTCCCTAAGGCTGAGATTTTTATTTCCCAGAGTTACAAGCAATAGCAGAGGCTCCTTAGGGGAAAATGCCACATTGCTAATATCTGTGGCAGGCTGCCACCTCACTATGTTTATACCTCTGGGTACAGAGGGAAACTCTGGCAGTCCTTGCTGCCCTTTGCCTGTTCTTGCTGCTCAGTTTCCAGCTGAAATCTGTGCCTCACTTCCAGGTGCTGCTGGATGTTGGGAGAATCTGTGAGTTGCAGGGAGGAAAATCAGCCATAGAATGGTTTGGAAACATTGAAGCTCCATCTTGTTCCACCCCCTCTGCCATGGGCAGGGACACCTTCCACTATCCCAGGTTGCTAGAGCCCCCATCCAACTTGGCCTTGAACACTTCCAGGGATGGGGCATCTACAGCTTCTCTGGGAAACCTGTGCCAGGGCCTCACCGCCCTTTCAGTCAACTTGCTTTTATGGCTGTTCTGCATGGTGCTTTGCAAACTTAGACGTCTGCTTTCCCTCTTTAGGGCAGCTTCACTCCTAAGAAGTGCCAGGTGAAGATGTGCTTGCTCATTGCAGTGGTGTTTAGACCTCAGTCTTCCGGCTGAGTTTGAGCAATCGCAGATGCTCGGCACATTGGATCACAGCCCTAACTTTGAAGGTGCCCTTAACTAAAACTAAGGGTTTTTAGGTGTACCGTTAACTAAGAAGTTCTTCAGCTCAGATTACTAAAGTACGTCGTCGGGTTTCCTGTACCTGGTTCCTCACTTTACTCCTCTGCTGCCACCAGGTGGACATGTCTCAATGTTCATTTAAGGTTTGTACTAATCTTTCAGAAGAATACCCTTCATCCTCAATTGTGCTTCAGTTTTCAGCTGTGCACAACATTTTTCTTTGTTTACCATGAAATTCAGCAGGGGGGACTCTGACGTGTTAAAATAAATAACAAAATAAAATGTCCTGGTTTAGGGCAAATCTGGGAGAAAACCTCCAAATGGGACAGCCTCTCCAGAGAGCAAACCCACACGGCCCCTCCCCCCAGCCGGTTTGAGAAGGATTCCTCGGAGAGAAGTGTGTGGTAGATAGGAGCAGGTGCTGCGGAAGATCTCGGGATGTGA
>VWYI01047021.1:3408-34528 GCA_013399455.1 Anthoscopus minutus
ATATTTACCACCCTCTTTACAGCTCCAAGAAGCATACTATGGAACACACAACATAAGAACATATTCCACCCAATACACATAGATATTTAAATATTTGTTCTAATACAGAGGTTTTCTAAGTCCTGAGAAATTTACATGAGGTTGTACTTCTGTAAGTATTTGTCAGTCTCGTGGTATTTAGCTACTCATATGGTAGGCTTGAAGACAGAAATTTTTATTGATTCCTAATTTCTGTTCCCTCTTCCACCTCAGCTTCCATACATCTCACTAGAACACAGGACTGTTTGAAGAATTCAGTGTATGTTTGAACCTTTTGTAATTTTACGTCTTTAGAGAATAGTATTGATATTTGCCTTTCCATTCCTTTTTCCTTCTTAACATCTATACATTATGCAGCTGAGGAAAACAAAACTAGCAGGAGCAATTTAACTTCAAAATATATGCACATGATGCCTGCCTCTGGAAGCCTAGAAAACCAAAATGTTTTATAATAAAATTTAAATGAGCTGTGGTCTCACTGCAGAGCTCTGATAGGAAATCTAGCTGTTAGTATTACAGTGATACATGTCATACTGTTTGACTCTACTGCAATTCTAGCCCTCAGCAGTGGTTTAACTCTGATTATGCGCAATGTTAACATAAACTGGTTAATGCTTGCAGAGTTTCAGAGTTAGCATCAAAGCCCTGGAGAAGCAGAACAAGCTGAAGCTTCTGTGGTTTTGGCAAATACAGCACTGCAAGGTTGGTTTTCAGTTAGTGTGTGGAGAGCATCACCCTGATATACAGCAAAGTTGTGATTCAAAAAATAAGAATTTTATTGGTTTTAAACAAATCCCTTTGTGACCAAAACTGTCAGGATAAATGTCTTGCCAGAAAGCATTCTGCTTCACTCTCTTTCACATCTTCTGTTTTCTTGAAACATAGCAATCTCAGAACTGATAACTGGGAGCAGAGAAGGAAAGTAGAATGCTAAGTAAATTCTTTAGTAAACAGCTTTAAGAAAATTTGCATTAATGTTGTTTGCATTTTTCTAAATTGAAAGTCAATTACAAAGTAAAATACAAAGTGAATGTAGCATTAAACTTCTATCATCCACTACTTTCACAAAACAGTATAATTTCTCCAAAAGCATCTGATATTTTCTTTCCAGAGTTAGTAATATGCCTAGCCATTTTGCCCTAACCTGTAACTCACTTAGCTCACCCACAAAGTCTTTTAGCCTGATATACTAGTCCAGTCACTTGGTTCTTACTCCTACTCTGTTCCTCTAATCCTTCTTCCACTTCAAGATGCAGATTTAGATTGGATCAAGGAAAACTCTAATTATGATAAGGACTTTTTCTGCTAAAACTGCCTTCAGCTTAGTTGGAAGCTTATATCCATTGTAGTATTAAAGTCAAAGAACAGAAAAGAACTCTGAAAGATCATCTAGCTGGCAGTCCCTGCACAGGACAAGGACAGCAGTACCATTTATGACAGGATATCACCTCCTGAAAAACCTTCAGCAATGAACATTCAATAGCATCCATAGGTAAACTATTGCAATGCTTAACAGTCCTTTCTATCAGAACATTTTTCCTAATGTGTAACCTAAATCTCCCTTGCTGGAAGTTAAACCAATTACTTCTTGTCTTATCTAGACTGGACATGGAGAACTGATTATCTCCTCTCCCTTAGAAGCATGTTTTTAGTATTTTTAAGTCTGTTATCAGGGATTTCTTCAATTGCTTCTGGTACAAGCTGAAAATCTTCAGTCAATTCATTCTTTCCTTTTGTTTTCTAGATTTAGATCCCTAACCACTGCTTATGTTCTCTGGACTAATGTTTGCAGATCAATGTGTTGCTGATCAGCACAGAACAAAAATCCTCTAAAGTCCAAAAAATCCAAAAATGTTTATTCCTTGGTGTGACCCAAAAATATAATAGCCATGGCATTGTACTAAAATTCCCTTTCGCTGGTGGAAATAAAAATACAACAGATCTGAAAGAAGCACATATGGAACCATTTTTGCTACATATTGGTGATTTGGAATGGAATTGTCCTTTCTGGTTATAGTTTATCAACAGTCATCCAACCCTAAAAAAACCCCCTATTTTTAAAAGCTCTAGAAATGCTTATTTGAGTACATGAATTTAAATAGGTTAACTGAATGATTATATTTACCTCAATGATATACATTCCCCAGTCATTACTTTATTGAAAAGGTTAATAATACAGGGATTTCTTATATTACCTGTTGTTTGCACTGCACAAGTTAAAGCACTGCAGTAAACCTCATTGATTTTAAATCATTCAGTAATGGTGTTTTCCATCACAGTTTAAAGCCTAGAGGTTGTTGAATTCTTTCTGGAGAGCAACACTGAATCTAAACTGCGACATTACAAGATCCTTTAAAGTGAAAGGTAATCAAAGAAAAAACAAATTAGCTGCTACAATCAAAAAGGAACAGAGAAGAGAGTACAGTTGCTGCCTCTGGAAAAATCCAAGCCAAAATCTGCCTCCCTGTCAGAGGAAGAAGCAGTAAATGGGTGCAGTGACCCAGGAGTCAGCTGATCTGAAATAGAGGTATCTATTAAGCATTGTGCTTGGAGTGTTTATAATTAATAAAAGATTCATCTCTGTTACTATTCTAAAGTTCTGATCTACTCTCCTAAAAACATTTTTTACAAATCTTCTGTATTTATTTGTTGATCCATTTGAGACAAAAAGCTGACTATGTATACAATAAAGCCATCCCTCCCCCTTAAGGAAAAGGTAAAAAAATAATAACAACCAGAGAAATGATGCATTAAAGCAAATATACATTACAATTTGGCTACGTAGCAAGGGAAATATATAACCCAAGGGACGAAACTTTCTTAATTCCCTCTTACAAAAAAAACCAACAACAACTTATGTTTGGAATGACAAGTCTTTCTGATTCTACAAGACAACACAATCTCACATTTTTGCAACCATCACACTGCATATTATATATTTATCACAAGTTCTACAGATAAAAAATACCGTGTCTTCATAACATTACTAGTATGCATTACTCATAGCCCTCAGAGGAACCACTGTGATTCCTGAGGCTCGATGGTGACCCACTGCCACTCCACGGCCACACCTATGTGATTTACAGTGCCAGGGAATCATATAGGTCATAAGAGCCTCATGGTGCTGATTCCTGATTATATTCCATTTCCATACCTTCCTTGCCCCTGTGGGGGACTGATTGATACACCAGAAAGCTGTATGGTGATTCCTTGAGACCTGAATAGGATTGGGAGCTGGGAACATGATGAAGCTCAACAGAGTCAAGTGTAAATTCATGGACATGTGAAGACATTTCTCCATGAACTCCCAGAGCTTGGGGGCTGAGCTATTAGACAGAGCTCCATCCAACAGCTGTGGATGTTGTCTGTGGATTTTAGTAAAATCTACACAATTATCTATGGCATTGTCCTGCAAATACCGGCTGCTCATGGCTTGAACAGGACTTGCACCATTCACTAAGTAAAAATCTGCCTGGATGGCCAAGCCCAGAAAGTGGTGGTGAACAGATCTGCAAGTAGTTGGTGGCTGGTCACTAGTGGGGTTTACTAGAGTTTAGTATCTGCTTCACATTTGTCTCAAATACAGTCTCAGTGAATCTTCAGGTGACACTAAGCTGGGTGGGAATGTTGGTCTGCTGAAGGACCAGAAAGGTCTACAAAACGATATGGACAAGCTGGACCAATGGGCCAAGGTTCCATGAGGTGAAGTGCATGTCCTGCCCTTGGGTCACAACATGCCCAGGAGGTGTTCAGGCTGAGGACAGATTTGCTAAAAGCTGCTCAGCAGAAAAGGACCTAGGGGTGCTGGTCAACAGTGTCTGAACATGAGCCAGCTGTGTCCAGGTGGCCAAGAAGGCCAGTGGTATCCTGGCTTGTATCAGAAAGAGTGTGGCCAGCAGGACCAGTGTCTCTGTATGTGGCACTGGTGAGGCCACACCTTGAATTCAGAATTCAGTTTTGGGACCCTCATGGCCAAAAAGACATTTTGCTGCTGGAGTGAGTCTAGAGAAGGACAAGTGAGCTGGTGAAGGGTCTGGAGCACAAGTCCTGTGAGGAGCAGCTGAGGGTTGTTTAGCCTGGTGAAAAGGAGGGTCAGGGCAGGCTGTATGACTCTCCACAGCTGCCTGAAATGAGGGTGTAGCCAGGTGGGGCCAGCCTCTTCCCTATAAAAAACGGCAAAATGAGAGGAAATGGCCTCAAGTTCCACCAGGAAGGCATAGATTGCATGTTAGGGAATATTTCTTCACCTAAATGATTGTCAAGCACTGCAACAGGCTGCCCATGGAAGTGGAATCAATATCCCTGGAGGTATTAAAAAGTCATGTAGATGTGGCACATGGTTTAGTGGTCTGTTTGGCGGTGCTTGGTTAGTAATTTGGCTCCAGGATCATAAAAATCCTTTGCCAACCTCAAAAATTCTGTGATTTTATGATTCTAATGCATACATAAAACTCAAGGGTGGGTATCAAGAAGATGTGACCAAATTTTTCAGTAGTGCCCAGCAACAGAACAAGAGATGTTCACAAACTGAAAGATAGGAAGCTCCATCTAAATATGAAGAAAATATTCTTTACTTTGAAGTTAACAGATCACTGGAAAAAGTTGTTCAGAGAGGTTTCAGAGTCTTCTATGAGTATTTTCAAAACCCACCTGGATCTCAGCAATCTACTTCAGCAGAGCATTTGGACAACATGATATCCAGAGGTCCTACCTCAACCTTGTGTGACTTGGTCTAAAATTTTCCTTGGGAGCCTTCTTCCTTGCTATGAGCTTGCTTTTCTAAACCAAAATCTGGTAATAAAAATTCCCCTGAACCTAGCAACTTTCCCCAATCCATTCTACCTTTCCCAGTAACAGGTACTGAGAGAAAGGAGTCTTCATTAACTGCCAGGATGAATCACAAAAATATCTGACATTGTGGCCAGTTGCCAGAAAGGGAGAAAGATTCAGCACCAGCACCACAGGCATCTCCTTCCTCCCCGACTTCTAAGGTACTCTATCAACAAGTGCAATTAAAGTGTACTGTCAACTTGCTACTTTATCTGTGTTGCCTGGTTGAAAAAAAAAAGGAAGTCACATACAGAGAAGACTTGAGCCCTATGAAGATTAAGTCAGACATGTCATCTTCTGGGCTACAAAAAAGTATTTGAGAAATATTTTTAAAATTTATGTCTTTCTCTGTGGTGATGGGGAAGGGAAGAAAATAAAAAAGATCTCAGGATATCACTTTTAATAAAATAGTAAAAAGGCAGATGCATCATTCTCCTTGGACATATAACTTGTGATGTCACTCTGGTGTGGGGTGAAAACAGGGCTTACCCTATTAATCATTAATCCTAATAAAGCAGGACAAATTGAATACATTTATGAGTATACTGCTGTCCCCTAAAAATTACGGTTTCCTTGGTGATGTTTTCTGTGTCAGCAACAGATATATTACTTAATTAAATTAACATTTAATAAGGATTACATTTGCTATTCCTCATCAGCAAGATGCAAAGAGCACCAGTATGAACAGAAGTATTCTAAAATTATGAAAACCTCCCCATGTAAGGGAATCTGGTTCCATTTGCTGAAGTATATAAAACATACTTATTAATATTTGAATAATATTATCTGTTAGACCTGTTAGAATATTTAGTCAGCAAATATCTGACCAAATCTATTAATTGTTAAAACATAATATTATGCAAATGTATGAGACAACATTCTTCATTATCTTCAGGTTTACAATGTACCATAGCTAGTTTCAATTGTCTCCTGCAATAATTTTTAGAAATCAGTTACTCATACATAGATTAATAACTAGATATTACTAAAAAACACACAGATTTTTAGCCTCAGGCAAGCTCTTTTCATTGTAGCAGCTTTAAAATAAATAATTTTAGCAATTCATATTACTTACTACAGAGAAATTGTATCCTAATGATATCATAATAGGATTAATTTTCTTTTTGAACATTGCAATTGCAAATAAATTCATACATGTATGTTTTAAAATATGACAAATTTTATCACAAAGTACTTCTCAAAATGATGAGTTTCACCTAAGGGCTTTCAAGGCATTAGTAGATACTCCAGGGCTAAAATATCTTTCTAGATAATGGATCTCTAGATAATGGATAAAGGAAATAGATTTCTGTAGAACTGTGTGGGAAAATACTGTGAGAATTTCCCCTTATGACTGAAATACAATTAATACAAAAGAATCACTGAAAGAAAATAAAGTTGATTTATTAATAACTGTTTTTAAATTATTTTTCATTTACATTCTCAAACACTTCTGCTGGGAACAATGTTTAATAACATTGCCTTTTGTGAAAAACACTATCTTTAGTTTTCCAAAGCTGTATTTTTTAAGAGGATGATTTAAGTTTGCTGCCCTCTCCTGCAAGACCTAGCCCACACTTGCCTTCTCTTCTCGTAAAGTGACACTGTAGACTCACTCTGAACCACAGATTAAAAGAAAAGTAATAAATTAAAAATTATTAAACACTTTACATCGCTCAAATCAATTTAAGGCAAAAGATGCAGAAAAGAACCCCATTAAAATCCTTTACTGCTTAGGTAATTTCTTTTTACTTTAAGCAGGACTCTAGATAATATATGACAAAGAATGTTTCAGAAATCATATGCTGCAAGGAACCCCAAAAGAAAACTGCACCTTGAAAAAGAAGCAAGAAGTTATTCTAAAATAGAAACTTTTCAAAGTAAAAAGCATAATAATATATAATAATGTTGTTTCTTACTTCATAACCTGATTTTGTAGTGTCAACACCAAATTGTCATCATTCACATTGGATATTGTCATGATAATTCAAAATATTACAATTCAGCATTTCACCTTTCGGAGAGTACAATTCAAATATATTTTAAAAGTTCAGTTTTGGTATCTCAAGCATAACAGACAAAACAAGAGGATTCAAAGTTTCTTTTCAATGTTTGAGATTGTTTCATATTATTATTCAATTTTTAAAGCATTTTAAACACCATCTAAAGTAAATATTTTCTTCTCATCCACTGTAATAGCACTGCAAAAATCTGAATTTTATTCTCTCCTTTCCCTGTGTCCATTGCAGGTAGATAAAAGTGGGATTATGAATGAATTATGTCTTTTTATATAGAATACAAAATACAGAAATTTAAGAATTGCCACTTTATTTAATCTTTAATAATGTAAAATAACATTTAAATGCTCATTATTTCTAATTTCTCAGAAAAAAAAATCTCTGCTACTACAAGCATCTTTTCACCTCTGTTAATGTAATTAACTTTAATTGCACTTTCTATGTAAGTAAGGAACCACTACGTCTTTAACAAAATTAGAGAGATTTTTACACCCAAAGTGGCAACCATACCATGTTTAGGTTACAACACTGGAACAGTCATATTCACAGTTGTATGATTGCTTCACAAGCTTCTTCCTGACTGATCACATATTTTACTTCCGTATTATACTCCTCTACTGTAGAAAATTAGGGCATGCATTGCAAATGAGAATAGATCTTAAAGTTTCAAACAAAAATACAGTGAAGTTATTGTTTATCCAGATAGTATGTAACTACTGATACTTATGCCAATTTATTTTATTTGCCCTGTGATTGCTGATAAGATAGCTGGATACAGGAGGATGGGAGGGTGGTTGATCTCAGTATTCTGAGATTTATTTTCCCTAAGATTTTTTGCATTCCTCTTTTTTGCAATGGGCAGAGAGTAACATTTTAAGCATAAACTAATTCAGAGTTATTGACTGCAAAGAAATCAAAGAAAACAAAACATTTAAACCCCAAGATAAAGCAATATCTTGATCCATAAGCATATACAACAATGTACATGGCATAAAATTCCAGGGAAGTTCTGCAATTTTTTAAACACCTCAATTCAATTTAAACAGACAATTATATTCTCATTGAATATAATGGGAATGGGAGAACAGAAGTGAGATTAAAGAAATAAATGTTAAGATAGAAAAGGCTACATAAAGGAGACCACGCTCGTTAAAAGGAGACAAAATGAGCAACCTGTGATAGCAGCTAACATTTCTGCAGTTAAGACTGATACTATTTGTGTAGACTTCACACAGAGAACAGGACAGTGGTATTCAACTCTGTCAGTATCTGTACAAAAAAACTGTATAATTTCTATAAGTCACTGTTGTGGTGAGGTTTTTGTTAATGGTTAGGTTAATGGGTTAGTCCTAGCCTGCACCCTCCCACTTTCCCACTGTCAATCTATCTGATGCCTGCCCCTTACTCTGGCAAGTTCCTTGTCAATCTTCCCTTGTGCCAACCCCCTGCCTGGAAATTCCCTTTGGAAATCCCTTAAAACTTGATGTCCTATTAGTCCATGTGAACTATTCCCATCCCCCTGCTTTCCCCACTGGATTATGCTTTTGTGCACCCCACTTTCACCCCTCCCCAGGGTACCCCCAATTGGTCAGAGGCTGGGTGCTCCCCCTTGCACCTCCCCTGTTCCTGAGTTGCCGCAAGCCCTGCATCGCCGCCTTCTGCTGTTCCCGTGGGCTCCATCAGAAGAAATAAAGCCACTTGTAACAAAAGGCCTCCCTCTGGTCCTTGCCTCCTCAGAGCACAGACTGACAGCCAAAAAGGCTGCAGAGCAATTGCTGCTACAGCTGCACCTTGGGCCATCCTGCTCACAGCGGGTATCCCACTCTCAGAGTATGGCCGGGTACGTCAGCCATCAGGGTTCTGCACCAATGGCACAAGTCACATAAAATACTTAAGGATTGTATTACATAGATTATAAAGTGAAAAAACTTCTCTCAGCAGAATTTTGTTTGATTTCATTTTTTGAACTATAACATTTGACAAGGAAGAGGCAAACTACCACTCAACCTAGAAATCACATCTGGATAAATTCAGCTTTGGGTGACATCTAAGATAACTTACAAATTCATTGAGAAAGTCTGGGAATATAGCTGAATAAAATTCAGATTCAAAAGTGGGGGAAGAAGCATTCCAAATATTCGGTCCAGGCAACAAAATTGAATCAACTACACATGATAAAATTACCCAAAAAATGTACAACGATGAGGTCTGGCTAAAGGCATTCTAGGAGACAGCTTAGTCAGACAGAGACACAGCAGAACTGGAGTAAAGTGGACCTCCTTGTGATAACTTTTAACAGCGTGAGTCTTTCTGAAAATGCAGTCCAAGAAAATGGTTCAGGAAAATGCAGCTGTAATGATAACAAAAATAATGCTGCCAGATGAAAGTAGAGATGAATGCACAAAAATTATGCAAGCTGTTTCTGAAATATGTAGGAGAAAATAATAGTATTCATAAGATACAGTGTGAAACCAAAGGAGAAAAGGTAGGAAGGAATGACAGAAAGTACTTGTATTGAATACTTGAACTACAGATGAAATCAGTTACTTTTCATCTGGATATGTAAAGTCTTAAAAGGAGGAGAGCAGATTACTAGCAAGTCAAATAGGAAAACTTGAAAATTTGAATCTCAAAAGACAGCTGAGTACTTCAGTTCCTGTACTCTCCTTAAGAAGAGGCAGCCCTTTGAAAGAAAATTTTTTTAAATGTCCAAAGAAAGGTGTATCTGAGTTCACACCTATCCTCTCAATATTAAAAAATAATCTCACTCTGGATCTAGAGCCCATTCCTAAAAGGAAACTTCATATAAATACATTTAAAAACACCATGAGAAAATGAAGTTAATTAAAACCTTGTTTTTTCCTGAGTAAGCACAGAAAAGATAGTAGTCATTATTATGTTTTCTCCTTCAGCATAAGATGGATTTCCAGAACCCACTTTCAGTTCCTGCAATTAAAAGGAAATTTCATCTCTTCAGAAATACTTTTAGAGAATATTTTATTAACACTGCAAGGTATTTCTCTATGGCCACAATTGCAGGTGAGTGAATATTCCAGTGCTCCATTTCAAAGCCGGAGCATTTGTGTAAAAAGTTGGTCAATAGCGCAGTGATTTTTTTCTGTAATGTCATCATCTTCCCAACCAGTTTTCTGTACTTCACTTTTCTGAGTGAATCCTTACAAGTCCTAGAGATGATTAGCCTCGTGCACTAAGTAGAGGTTACTGGTGAGTAGGAGATGAAGGTCAGCCTTTTAAAACCAGGCCTGAGCTGTCAAGTTGGCTGACAGCAGAGCTCCACTGATTGCTTGCTTTCTGTTTGTTTTGGTTTAGGACAAATTTGAGAGGAAACTTCTAAATGGGGTTTCTTTAGGAAAAAAAGAAACAGATTTAAGCTGCTCCACCCCCAACTGGTTCAGGAAAAAAATTTCCTTGAAGGAAAGTGGAAAAAGCTGTTTATTTAACAAGCAAAATATCCACAAGCATAAAAATGGAATAATATTAAACAATGAAACCTCTGGCTGTTCAAAGAGATGGCAAATCCAGGAAAGTCCTTGCCGTGAGGTGCAGCTCGGCTCGCTCAGTCTCTTATCAATCTCTCAGGCACTGGAGAGTGCCGAGGCCCAGGCCCCGGTGGGCCACAGGCGTGAGCTCCTGGGGTGTGCTGGGTTTCCAGTCCAGAGCAGGTTTGAATGGATCCAAGGAAAAAGGAAAAAGGAAACCACAGTCCAGGGAACTTTTCTGCTTCAGCTAGCTAAAACTAACTAAAAGCAAAGGAAAGCTCTGTCCCGCTGTCTGTCCGTGCTGCAGACAACACAGTCCGGAGAGAGCTGTGGGGGAGTGAAGGCTGTTTCTGAAAACAAACTGCAGCTTCTTCTTTCTTCTCTTCGCTCTCAGAACCAGTCTTAAAGGTGTAGAACTTAATATGTAACATAAACAGAACACACGATTGGGGATACAGGCATTATAAATTCACCCCAGGACGCTGTTCATCATCCTTATACTCTCCTCTACTTCAGACATAGCACTATCAGACCACATGGAAACACTGACAGAAGTGTGGTTTCATGTTGTCTACTCCATGTTTGATTATGTAGCTAAACGAGGGTAACATCATCACTCTGGAATATAAAATCAGTTCCAAAAGATATCCTTAGACTGTTGGCAGATTCTCAGAACTTTCTCCCTGTCATTTAGTCTACAGTGTTCTTGTATACTTTACTTTTCAGGGAAAGTCAGCTTTGTAAGTTTGGAGCAACAAAATGATGTCAAGCCATTTGTAGTGGGTTGATCTCCCTCAGCCATCACTAAAATACTCCATTCCTCCAGCTCCTCAACACAGTTTGAGGAGAAAACAAGATAAAAATGCTTATGAGCTGAGGGAAAGATAGGAAAATCTGTCACAGGCAAAACAGACTTCACCTGGGGAAATTAATTACCAATTAAAAATAGAGTAGAATGGGGAAAAGCAAAGAGAAAAACTCGAACACCTTTATCCAGGCCTTAGGCTCAACTTTATTCATTCATTCCAAATTCTTCTATCCACCCTGCTCTGAGTAACACAGAGGGATAGGAAAAGGGGATCTGCTCAGTCTATAAGAGCTCCTCACTGTCACTCCTTCCTCCTCAGATTTTTACCCATTTCCAGCATGGAGTCCTTGATGAGAGGAATAATCCTTTAGGAACAGACTACTGATCCTCCCCAGGCTGCATTTCTTGCTAGACCTGCTGGAATGTACACACACTAGCCCTCATTTCTTCACCAAAATTATAAGAGATATTCCCCACAATTATTCTGCTCTCTAGCAAAGTTCAATCCATGTTTTGGTTGTTAACTCTCCCAGTTACTGTTCTCACCCTGAATTCTTTAAAATTCCCGAGCCAGGCACCAACAAAATGACTATGGTCAGTTGACTTGGCAGTCCATCACATGCTCATCAAATTGTCCCTGGTCAACAGCACAAGCAGAGAAAATACAACAAAAAGGTCATGGGTTAAGATAAAGACAGACCACTCAGCAGTTATCATTATGGGCAGAATTATTTTAATTCACTGTCAATTACACCAAGTAGAATAATGAAAAATAAGTCTAAAAATATCTTCCTTCCATTCTTCCATCCATGCAGCTGGTTCAGCTTCACCTCTGATTCTTCTGCTTTTTTACCCCCAAGAAGTGCAGGAGTATAGGAAACAGGAAACAGTTCATACACCTTGATGAGTCTCCTTTCCCATATTCTTCCCCTGTTCTAGCATTTGGTCCCTTCCA
Source organism: Anthoscopus minutus (assembly GCA_013399455.1). Taxonomy (NCBI): domain Eukaryota; kingdom Metazoa; phylum Chordata; class Aves; order Passeriformes; family Paridae; genus Anthoscopus; species Anthoscopus minutus. The sequence goes on from VWYI01047021.1 coordinate 15,559, forward strand.
TAGAAAAAAGTCCTGCATGAACCTCTCCAGCATGGATTCTTTCTACGGACTGCATCTCTTCACAAACTCCTCTAGCACCATGGATCCCTTCCAGGAAATGCAATCCTTCAGAAACAGACAACTTCAGTGTGGGTCTTCCATGGACTACTCCTTCCATAGCTCCTTCCAGCAAACCTGCTCCAGCATAGGCTTCTCTCTCCATAGAACCACAGATCCTGCCAGGAGCCTACTCTAGCATAAGCTCTCTTCACAGGGTCACAGTCTCTACAGGAATCCACATGTTCCACTGTGGCCCTCCTTCACTAGCTGCAGGTGGATCTCTGCATCCTCATGGACCTCCATGGGCTGCAGGGACACAGCTGCCTCACCATGGGCCTGCACCACAGGTGGCAGAGGAATCTCAGCTCCAGTGTCTGAAACATCTCTCCCTCCTTCGGCACTGACCTTGATGTGTGCAGGGATGATGTTCTCACATTTTTCTCCCCCCTCTCTCACACAGCAGCCATAAAGCATTTTTAACCCCTATGAAATATGTCATCACACAGAGATAACCAGCTTGGCTGATGGGCTCAGCTGTGGTGCATTACAAACCACTGTATATGACATAAATCAGATCCTGGTGCCCTCTCATGGAGACTAAACTTGCAGCTCTCCACCACCACCACCATGAAACCTTGCCATTTAAACTAAATACACCATGAAAACTGGCTGTTTCATACTAATTGTGCCAAATCCCAGGGCTCTCTACAGTAGGAGTTATGAAAGTGGAGTTCCATTAGCATTCACAGAAGTAATCCAGATAAATTTTTCATGGAAAAGTGAAAAATCAGGATTTGAGTGGTTCATAATGCATATTGTAGATTCATAATACCAAATAAATTACAATCCTGAAAATCACAAAATGCACTGTAAAAATCTGTAGACTTTATACTTTAAGTGAAACTATTGGTCAGTTAATGACCTTATCACTAAGCAGAGTGTTTAATTGAGTTTTGAAGTGGCAGCACTACAGTAAGTTCCTCGAAAATCAATCCAATTGATTTCCATTTATACCGTTGCAGTTTTACAATGGATTAAGTTCTTTTCAAGCTGATTAGAGATGTGATTCTGTCCAAATTTTCTTTCTTATTTCCTCAGCCTTATACAAATATTCCAGTTGCACCAGCCCTTTTTATGAACCTTTCAAAAGTTTCTGTTTAAACCGCATTTCAAAAGGAAATCAGGATTGTTATAAAAACTACAGAAACTCAAATTTGGCAAAATTTTAAAATCTGGTCTCATGGTTTGCAATTTGAATAGTTTCTATTTTTTTTAAATATATCTTCTATGTACACATATGCCTAAACACTTTCTATATTAATATTGCAATGTTTAGTNAGGCCCTTTATAGATATAGAAAGACAGACATATATCCTATCCAGAGAGGTGGGTATAAACCTTGTATATATATTGTCTTTACAACCCATAGCACATAGTTGTAATTGAACACCTAAGCATTTCAACACTTACATTTGGACTTTCTAATAACAGAACATAAGATTAGAAAAAAAGAGCAAAACCACTATTCTTTGAAATACAGCAATCTCAATTTTAATTATATAAGCCAAGGAGAAGGTCTTGTTTCTCATAACACATAACCAGCAGTCTTTCATCTCCCCATAAAGGCATGAAAGTTTTGGTTCAAAACATATTTCCACAACAATCAATGTAAGCATGATAAATCAGCCAGCCTGGCTCAAGTCAACCATTCTTCATATATGCAAGAGGATGGAGAAAGCCTGCTCCCCAGAAGACTTTCCACATTATGCTTTACCATATTGTTCCTTTAGGAGCTTGCTCTTTGAAATGAGGAAACCAAAATATATACAGGCGGTCAAATACATCTCATCATTAGGCTGCTCACCTTGCACAGATAGTATTCTAGTGCAACTGAAACTTGTGATGAAACAGCATCTAGGAGTCAAAGTTGCTGCAAAGGTGAGAGGGTAGAGAGAGGAAAAGATACAGTCCTGGAACATGTTCGAAAGCTCCAGTATAGGTGAATCTGTCATGGATTTCCAGCTAGGATAAGGTAGAACTTAAGGATAAACTCCTGAAGCTGAGTTGCATGGCCCAGTGGAGGTTGATTAAATATTGCAATTACTATAATATCATTACAAATGGCATTATGCTTGTGTATAAATCCTTTAGTAATAAGTGATTTAGACACTTGAAATATCTCAAGCTGAATATAGAGTAACTGTTAAGACTGTGCATTCTCTATTAACTGTAAAGCCAGTAGAACTCATATCATCACTACAAAATCTTGATAAACAGCAAATATTCCACTGAGGGTTAATACATGTGGCTCTTAAGGTGGTTAAGGTTACAGGAGTTGTCTCCTACATCTCTCAGATATTGGTACAAGGAACTGACCTTTCTTTGAGAGTTTCTCTCTCTCAGAAGGCAAAATATGTAAATAAATTGGGTAATATGTAGAGCAGGTACAAAACTATTGGAATGTTTACGAAGCTTCATTCTCTGAATTCCATTTTTCTGAACAGCAAGTACAGACCTTTATGTCCTCTTTAATATTCAGACACATGTGACAAATATACAGAATCAGAAAACTCCCGCATACTGCAAATAGTGAACTGGAAATTCTGTCTGGCTTCATTTGTTTTGTTTTGACTGTGCTCAAGTCTACACTCATCAAATGGTAGAACAAGATAACAAGATTTTGACAAGTGCTGGTAAGGCTTGTGCTGATTTAGATAAATGGTCCAAGGCCATTCCTGAATATAACATGGTAAGGTTTTAGGAAACAGTGCAACCAATAATGGCAGGAATAAAATAATAACTGTTGGTACAGTTATTTCAACAATATTTCACACACAACATGAAGATAATGTATGTGTAAAATGCATTTTTCTGAGATGAAAAGATAAAGAAATCATTGTCTCACCATGCTCAAGACACCTAAATACTGGACTTCTGTTTGCAAATTCTACTTTGTTTTGATCTATTTCATACATTCCTATAGCTGCAATTTTTTCCCAAAGTGCTTGGTAGTTTTTAGGAATTTGCCAGAAATGCTGCACTAAAAGGCAATGATTGTCTCACATTATAAGAAAAATGTTTAGGACATAATCCCAACTGCTATTTTGTGGATATGTGCTTGAACATTCTGGCAATTAACATTAAAAAATGTTAAAAGTCCATAACTATACTCCTATTCTGCTACCTACCTTTTATTTGCAAATCAATTCTATCACCCTCTATGAAATTCATAGTTACTTGATTACTATCCTACTTCTATTCCTATCACTATCCATGTGAGAAGCTTAAAAAAAGAGACCTGGTCTTATACAGCACAGAAGACATTTTTATCAACAGGGTTGAAGGCACAAGAGTATTTCCTGTGGTTTAGGGTGCCTTAAATGAACTAGGCTTAGAGACCTAGAGAGGACCTTGAATGTGAATCACCATTTGAAAATTAAAATAAGGTGTTTATTCCCATACAATGGTAAAGTGACTTAAACCATTTAAATATCTTTCTTTTATTGACTTTAGCTCTGCTCTGGCAAGATGTTCTGAGGATGACAAGGGACTGAAAAACAGAGAGCAGAAAGTAAAACATCCCAAGTAAATATTACTTTGCTTTTCAAATGGTAATTATGACTTTGGTCATGTTCAAAAGACTTGACAATGATTTGCAGAGGCAAGATATCTTTCAGGCCTGACTTAAGAAAGTCAGTGGCAACAATGTATCTGTAATGCAAGTTTTTGAACATTCTTCTTCTGATATACAGCATGTGTTATATTCTTAAAAGAGAGGTTAAAATATACAATTAAAACTCTGATTCAGTGTTTCCTTCTGCTATTAAAATACAGACAGAAGGGATGCATTTTCAAAAGAATTCAAGGCTTAAGTTCTAAAAAGTAGTCATTACCAGGCTTGAAGTGGCCTCTTGTTTTTGTTAAATCTCCATTGGCAACTCTTATCTGAACACTTCTCTTGACCAGTTCTACCCATGCTCTTTTGACTTGTGTTAAGTGCACACACACACACACACAGAGTCATGAAAAATGAGCTCTGACAAACTCCTGTCAGTAAAAGATGAGCAGTTAAGAAACAGTGTTATTTCTTAAAATGCCCCCAATGACTGAATTTATTCTTTTTCTTTAAAATACAATACTACTCTTATTAGAAATAGAATAGAATAAATTATTGTATTAAAAATAGAATTAAATGTACTTTTTAGCATTTTCCACACTTAAAAAAAATATTTTGCAGGCTTGACAGAAGTTACACCTTGCACAGTTAGAGTCAGGGGCCCTATTGGGACATGGTATTCATCATCTCCTCCTGGTCATTTTTACTCCCTTACTCTGAGACTGCACAGGGCTCGAGAAGGGTATTGGGTTTAAAGGAGCTGTGGAATAGGATCTTTGACTCTCACTTCCATCCCCCTGCTTCACACTCAGCACCTAAGCCACTTTCCCTCTGCAAGAAAAAATGCTCAACCGTGCATTCTCCTGCAAGAGAGAGTAACTTAAGTGAACTGCATGGGCACGAGGCAGGTGTCACAGTACTACCAATGTCTAAACTTCCTGTATGAAGTGTCTTTAGATTTTCTTAGTTACTGAGATAATTATAATGCTAACTTAGAAAAAAGAATGTATTTTAAAAGTTTGTTTTATGGAAAAATAAAAAGTTTGAAGAATAGCAATCCCATGTTCTATACACATCTAAAGGACTCCTATCATTTTTATTCTGAACTCTTATCTCCCCCCTGTAAGCAAGCTCAATGTAGATATTCAACATCAGGTTATTTTAAACCATGAAAGACGTGTTACATGTTAAAATACATCTTCTAATGAACAACTGAAGAAAATAGCTACAAAATACCTTTTTTTATGCTTTTTGTTTGTTTGTTTGTTTTTCCTTTTACATCTATTAGAAAGTAATTGCTATCCTAAATGCCTATTTTACAAAACTATTATCATGATCATAGAGTTCAGCCTCATAAAACAATCCTATTTTTTAACCAAAATAATATAAACAGTCAAAATGGGTAATAATGGTGATGACACACTTTAAAAGACTTTACTGATCCAACATTACTTGCTGTTTCCGTGCTGCTAACATATAATTTATAAATCTATGTCCTTTTTGAATTATTAATAAATTAATTATAACAAATAACTGACTTTACCAAGAACTGCACAGATAAATAACTGATAAATTCCCAAAGGGAGGTAATTATGCATGAACAGTGGTAGTTTAAAACATTAAAACAAAACTACTATAAAATGAAATATAAATGGAAAAATTTGCTGCTAAACAGAGATAGGAAATAATGATTAAGTAAAAATAAAAGTGTCAAGTCTCTTACTCTTCATGAGGGTTAAGATACATCTAGTAAAGGAAAAAACCCAAAGAGTTTGTCAATTAGCAGCTACAGTAATGCATTGTTTTTCCCAGAAAACAGCTATAGATACAGTTTTTAAGTGCCATAACATCACAAGATCTGTGAAAGAAATCAATAGGAAAACAAAGTGAGTAATGAAATCAGATACTCTTGTTATGATAATTTTTCTAAGATCCCAAGTCATGTAACTGTTGAGAATCTGTAGAAAACAGTCCCTATATTATTATATCTCCTCTGCTACTGATCCTTGCCTATGTTCCTGAAATGTACTATAATTTTATGGTAAAAGAATTCCTCTAAATATCTATAGATGATCACTTTGTGGTTTTGTTCACTACAAAAAAGTTGTTCCATTTTTTGATTAAATACTGCCGATATCTAATGAAGCTGTGCTCATTGTACATTTTCATGTAGCATTCCTTGGGAAAGTGTGCCCTGGCCAGTGCCTGCTTATGGGCTTCTACTGCTCCTGCTGCGGGATGTGTATGACATGGGCATGCCTAGGTACAAAAAATTTCAACAGACTGAATGACTATCATCTAGAGTTTTGACCAATGAAACCAGAAAAGTAAGTAGATGCTACTGGGCACTGTAAACAAAATAGAATTATCCTTCACCTGTATTTAATAATTATTTCCCCCACTAGTGAAACACTGGATTTCAAAAACTCTGAAAGAATACAGCAACCTTAATAATTTCACTAGACTATGGAGAATTTTAATCTCCAGTTGTGAAAGCACACTTTTATCTTGTCTGTGTTGTAAAATGGTATTCCTTTTTTTTTTAAGATTAACACTTCTCAGAGGAAATCATTCAGTAGCATGATAGTACAGGTGTTTCAGCACTAAAAAAAGCATACAAAAACCTCTAAAAATCTCAAACATGGGAAAATCAATATCGAAATGCAAAAGGTAAAATAAGATCTTTGGTTTTTTTAAAGATGCCTTCCTTACATTTGACATTTCTTCAAGCAATCATTTGTTTCTTATTACTGCATGCATACAGTTTCCAGTCTTCTCTTATTTCTCACTGAATTTATCAGAGTATAGTGTATTATCCCTCTACAAGGTCAAAACTCTCTGATCCATCAGAGACCAAAGTCTTATGGAACCACTTTTAAACTGTTGAGTCATTACCACCTAAATATTATACTATTTCTCAACATACAAGTTTAAATCACAGTTTTTGTTATCTGCAGCACACAGAAAACCTACAGGTATTGCTTGTAGGCTTAAATTGATAATGGAATTTAATGAAATAATTTTTCTAACTTGTGTATACCCATTGCTATGGATTGCTGTCCTCTCTCCTGGATCTTTTCCACTCTCCCAACAATCTTTTCTTCAGCGGGTAAATGAGTAAATGTGTTCACCAAGGTCATCTTCTCCTTCTTCCCCTCTCTGCAGGCTTTGATGTGTTACACCTGAGCCTTCTATCACTTTGTTCACTCACCTTTTTTTACCTATTCTTTCATCATGTCCTTCAATTTAATATCCTTATGTCTCCATTCTTCCTTATTGTCTTTGCTTATTGTGTGTAAATAGTAATTTAATATACAGTATTTTACAGAACATGGTCTGAACATAATAATTTCTGTCAACTTTAAGAGCTTCTATAAGCAGCTGAATGCTCCTATAAGATCTTATTTTTAGATATTTTGAGTAGGCCTCCTGTGTTCTGATTTTTATACTAGCTTGAAGAAAGGCTTTTTCCATTGTTTAATCTGTAGGGTTTTTTTTTTATCTGCAGTTAAAGTGTAGCTCTTGATTTTCCTATATGTGGAGATGATATACATCAAGGCAAACAAAAACAAGGACTACAACACAGCTTGATGCCAAAGGCAAAATATGCATATATGCCAAACCATATTTTGCCTGACCAATTTATCAGTAGAAAATACAGCATTAAATCAGATCTCAAGCTTGTAGCTGTCTAATTTCTTAGACAATAGAATTACAGAGATTAAAGGTAGGACATGAAATTAAGTTAAACTAAGTCCTCTATTTTTGTTTTAATTTTCGTGAAGAATCATTGCAGTTTTTACAGAAACCCCCAATCCTGATTTTGAAATAGCATCTGCAAATGTGTTCTCAGTATCTTGACTAACACAGTTGTCAGCCAGACTTCTATTACAAATGTGGATGAATAATTCATTTTTATTCATGCAGCTAAAAACTTAAGTCTTTATCTGTTCATGAACTTTTCATGAAATTGTCTGCACTCTTTAGGTGGAACCACTCAAGCTACCATACAGCATGCACTTCCTCATCCTCATGTAACCCTTCAGTGATGATTGCTCAGGCTTGGAGTTGTGCTTATTAATTGTAGAGCTCTAATGAAATTGTTGCAATTCTATGATTTATGTAACCAGAACTCCATAAGGTTTAAATTTCAAAATCAAATAAATAAAGACAGGCTTAATTCTGGTCAACATAAAACTACTCAAGATTAAAATTGAATTTAATCAGCATTCATACTAGTAAGTGCTGAAACTTTTGTGGAAATTAAATATGAAGAAATTGGTTCCCCAAGGAAATTACATAGTCTTGCCTATTCTTCAGCAGTAACCTAGGAAATCCGCTTTTCCATGTGACTTTTTCCTCAAGTTAATAGAAAGCAAAAACTTCTGAGAAGACAAAATACATTAGTTTATCTTATGAATTTTTCAGATTCTGTACACTAATTTTACAGAAAAGAAAGGTGTGGGCTTTTTTCTCCATCCTCTTTTCTGCAGTTCAGTTTATGACCTCTGTGTTTTCTGGTGTTATGGCTACCAGATAAAAGCTGAAATACTTCACAGCAAAATCAGCAGTTCTAAATCAACTATTTTCTCTCCTCCATCACTGCACACAATGTTTTATTTGTTTAGTTCTGGTTTTGGTTTTGCATAATAAACTTGTCATGCTTTTCTTGGAAAGAATTGAATCTGTAGAGCAACTCATACTCTTTTTATCAATGGCCCTATATTTCTACACCAGGAAAGCAGAATCTATTGTCCCTAAGGACACCATTTTACACCTCCATTCTACAGTGGAGATTACTTCGTCTTTCAGTATCTTCTCCTTCTTTATGTTTTCCATTGTTATTTTGGTGTAATAAGTATATTTCAGTCTCACTGAAGGTGAATGGCAGTTTCTTATGTAATCTGTAACCTCAGATCACACATGCTGAGTATGACATCTCACATCACCTAAGTGGTGTGTAAGCTTTTCTTGTTGCAAAAAAATACTAGTTTTTGTCATTTTAAAGGCAGCTGCTGTTTGCCTTGGCTTTCAGTTTTCTAAATTAAAATCAAATTCTAAATTAATGAAGACAATTTAAAATTATTTTTCTCCCAAATAGCACTTTAAATCACCAATCTGGATTATAATCCATAAATGTACCTATCTGGTAAAAATCATATATTCCCCTCCATTGTCTCCATATTTGATTGAGACTGTCTAAAGAATTTTGTGAAACTATTTATGAGGTTTTATTCAAATAACAATATAATCCTGCTTGCTTAAAAAAACCTCAGAAGTGCTTTTATTCTTCATGAATTAAATTCTAAAATGAAAAATTAACTTTTTATATATAATTTGAGGTAATAAACATAGAGCATCCATTAGTTACTATTAATAATCAATTATAATAATAGGTTTGAGGATTCTAAATATAAAGTAAGCACAGAATATTGTAGCAAATCTTGCATAAATACTAATATCAAAAGAGAATGAAAAAGAACTAGAACAATGTGGCTAGGTAGGCAGGGTGTAAACATAACTTTTCAATAGTAAGACTCCAGAGCATTTGTGAAAATTCATTTAATTTGTCAGGGATAATTCAAGGAAGATTACTCTAAATAAAAAGAATGAGGGAAATGGATGAACATATAGCATGAGTTAGAATTGAAAAAATCTTTTATAGAATTAATTTTAACTTATTCTAAAAAAATCAATATATTTTCTCATGTGTAAGATATGCTGGTATTTATGCAATATAAACACTAGCATATCTTAATTTATCAAAAACAAAGGTAAATAATTAAATGATGGCAAGTTGTATAATATGGTATCATAAAAAATAATTTCTTTTCTCCTTAAAATTTTTAGACTCAACCACTCTGAGGGCTAAATGATGCTCTTTAGGGTCCATTTTAGGACTGAATTGAACTGAACTTAGAGATTTCAGTTCCCTAGAAAAAATCGGAAAGTTCAGTTACATGCTTGTATCTGCAGTCCAGAACGGAGAAGTCATTGTATTTATCACAGAAAACTAAACACAGATCCACTGCATGGAATCTCCATGTAATTAATAGCATGAAAGCTCTAAATTGATGTTTTTGTATCCTATTTCCTTCAGGCAAGCTGTTTCATGCATTTTAGACCTGGGCTTTTCTATTTCTATTTTAATTTTTCCCCTTTGAAAAGAGATACCTGCAGCTAATATATGAAAGAATCAGAACAGGCTCAGTATCTTCTTCTAAGACACTAATGCCCTTTTTTAAAAAAAAATAGTATCATAAAATGTTCACCTAATTAATTTTTCAGGAGACAAGAAGAAGGTAATGTTCATACAAAGTAACAATGAAGAAAATTTCTCAATGTTTACCCTACAAAATATACTCCAGAAAAAAAAAGATCAAGATTATTTTGGTCAGATACTTTATTCTGTTTTTCTTGTTTCAATAAATATTAATACACTTCCTAAAAATACTGTCAAATTTAAATCCCAGATGAATTTTGGGAGCAGGATTCAGAAACCTGATTATACCTTTCTTGGATTCATGTCTTCGTACTAAATTACAGAAGGGATATAGATAATTCCTGGAGAAGGATGTTTGCTCTCTTTCTGATGAAAAAGATTTTGCATATTTCAGGAAAAGGAGGTAGCAGTTGCATGCATGTTAGATGTTCTTCCAGCCTTTAAGCTAGAGGATGTAGCAGTCTTGGAGAACTCAGAAACACACAGAGAAATCACTCTGTTCCAAGCAACTGGTCTTAAGCACTCTTAAATTAAAGATAGGTCAACATCATACCTTAACACAAAACATAACATTAATTATGCAAGATAATATTCAGACATTTACTGAGAACACTTTTCACTCTAGTGCTGATTGGAGACTTGGAATAAATTATTTTCTAGATGCTGTTTGGCTTCAGGTAATACCTTTGCAGATTCTCAGCCTATGGCAAGCGAGGAGGCAGAACTCTTATGCAAACAAAAAGTCTTCATGAAATATAAGGAATATCTAGAAGCCAAAGGAGAGTGTTATGCATATTATAGATTTATATATCTCATATACACAGTTTATCCTATATTATGTCTAACTAATTTATTAGACGGAGGGTCACAGATGATACCCTCAAAGACAGGTTCTGACTCGTATTTATCCAACACTTCAAGTATATAAGTCAAATATATTATTATGTATTCATAACTGTGAATATCTAGTCCAAGAATATTTTTAATATTTTGTGAAGGTAATAGAAGATAATGTCCGAAATTAATGAAGCGAATACAATACTTCAGCTGGCAGGGACTAGAATGATCACCTAATCCAATTTCTCAATCAATTCAGTGCTGACCAAAAGTTAAAGTTTGTCATTAAACACATGGTCCACAGACCTCCTTTGAAGGAACTGACAGGCACAAGGCGTCAACAACCTCTCTAAAAAGCTTGTGCAAGGGTTTGACCACCCTTGAAGAAAAGAAATGTTTTCCAATATCCAGCCTGAACTTCCCCTGACGCAGCTTTGAGCGCATGATTCTCATGTCATTAGATCTCAGGGAGATCAGCACCTCCCTCAGGGAGCTGTACAGAGCAATGAGGTCACCCCTGCACCTCCTTGTCCCCAAACCAGACAAACCCAGAGCCCTCAGCCGCTCCTCACAGGATGTGCCTTCCAGCCCTCCCACCAGCTCTGCTCTCCTCCTCCGGACCTTTCAGGGCCCTTCCCACCCTGCTCAGGCTGCGGGGCCCAGCACTGCACCCAGGACTCAGGGTGAGGCCGCAGCACGGCTGAATCCAGCAGGATGATTCCAGTCACAGCTGGTGATGCTGTGTCTGATGCAGCCCGGGATGGGGTTTGCCCTCCTGGCTGCCCGGGCACACGCTGCTGACTCAGCCTGAGCTGCTGCTGCCGGCACCCCCAGATCCCTTTCTGCAGGGCTGCTCTGCACACACTCCTCTCCCAGCTTATACTTGTGCCAGCTTGGATGCCTCTGCATCCCTGGGGCAGAATCTGTATTTGTTCTCATTAAGTTTCGTGCCACTGGTAGTTACCCAGTGCTCCAATCTATTCCAGATCCCTCTGTAAGGCTCTTGTCCCTAAAGAGAGTCAATGAATCCACAAGACGTTACATGACAATTTCCTGTATTCTGTGTGCTTTAAAACAGAGAAACTGCTGTCTCTCTGAGCAGAAGGTGAATTACCTCCCTTTTTTGATTTGTCCCACTTAATTATTTTATACACCTTTCTCTGAAAACCAAATATCATAAATGTAACCTGCTAATACAGCTCAGTACTTAATATATCTTCAGAAGTCATTACAATATCCAAGAGTCTGTTTCATGTTTTTGTTCATGCCTACTTCACTGGTGTCAGAGCGGAATAGCCAAATCCTAATGGAGAAGGCACTGCCTGAGCATTCTCACACCACTCTAGGTCTCACATATTCACAGCCAGGGACTTGAACTTCAGGGACCACAGACCCCAAAGAGATGGAAGGGTGCTCCTGTCAACTCCTCTCTAACACACACACTCACTCTTAGGAGCTCTTTCTTCTTTTTCAGGCTCAGTCCTATGTTTCCCATAGCAAAGTCTCAAGTCATTTGATTTATAAAGGTAAATAATTTAACAGTGTGGTACAGTAGCAGGTCAGCTTGAGATGGATACCTCTGAGAAGGGATTTCAAACAAGGAAATCCCTGGGTGATTATTCTCTCCCCTCACATGCTCTCAATTTGCCTTACCAGAACCTCTTGGTCCAGGGGTGATTTTTAGGCTGGATATCCTAGCACCTTATTGCAATCTTTTTCTTTGTATATGTTAACTCCTATCAAATGGCAAATTCAGCTGATAGCTCTAGTGTCCTTGTCTTCCAGTTTGAACTTAAAGTGTACTTGCTTGCTGCTGCAGCCCTAGATGTAGATGAAATATTACTTCTCAACAATGAAAAAAGTCAGTGTGTTATCAGTATTCTGGTTATATTAAAGACAAAACACAGCACTGTACCAGCTACCAGGAAAATTACTAAGGAAACTCTCTTCCAGCTGGAAACACATCTAAGTATGTATGTTCACAGCTTGGGGCCCAAGATTTCAGCAAATCCATCTACTCATGCTAAGGGTTCAAAGCTAAGAAAACAACACAATAAATCACAGTATTATAACTTTATATTACTCACTCTACTTAAAACATATTTCAGTTAAACAACCAATATCTGCTAAAAGTAAGGTTTATGCTAGAGTTCTGTACTTGTAAAAAACATAATTCAGAATATCTACTATTGACTGTTTTCAACATCTACAACTCTTTTATATGTAGGTACTTGCAACAAAGATAATTATTTCAGAAAACTGAGTAAGAACAAAGAATATTCAAGAGATAATACTCAAAGAGCATGTAGTATCCTTTTTATCAGCAGTATGCATGACTCAGTGATTTCTAGCATACAAAAAATTTTTCTTTCAGATCTCTGAGACTTTATAGACAATTTATTACATATGGTACATTCACAAACCTCCCAAACTGGATGTAAATCTAATTTTGAACACTTTATTGCTGTTCCTCACTTTCTCCCACAAACACTGAAGAAAACTGCCATCACAGCAGAATTGCTATCAATAGTGATATTTAAAGTTAGTCTGTAGACATTAATATACTGATTTGGTTTAGTCTAGAGATAATGAGCTAAAGTCTTCCATGTTGCAAAAAAATATAGGCCAATTACAGTTCCCTTCTTTTTGCACTGATTCTGCAATTTAATGGGCACATGAAACTTCCATTAACAATAATGGGGCTTCTGTGCATGCACTGCAGAGAAAATATAAAGCCCTGTAGAGTTTTTTCTTACTAACAGCATGAAATGAATGGAGAATGACAATAATCTCAAATAAGTAATGCAAATAGCAGTATGCTGAATGAGAAAAAAATCTCAGAGTTGTCCTGGTACACAGAGAGTAAAATTAAGGAGTGAAAAATGCACAGTGCTAAACAAGACAACAAAGAAAGTCATCTCAGAAAATTATATTGCAGATATGTTAGTCCAGACTACTCGGAGATGAAATACCTACAAAATACATAAAGCAGAGACATTAAAATATTTTAAGATCAAATTAAAGAAAAATTGAAAAAAAATGCTTGTCAATGGGCTAAAAATAAGTAATTTATAAAACACTTGAACACACAATGACATAGTATATCTGAAGAGTGCAGATATTTATAAATAAATAAATTTTAAAAGTACTTGTAGTACTGTTAATAGCATTATTTTAGTTGTGCTAGCCATGGTTTTCACTTTTTACCTGACTGACAGAGGTATTAATGAGCTTCCATCTAACAGATCTCAATTTAGGCCATTCAGCTGGATCAAAGCACATCCAGCTTAGTTGTTAGTTTCACTCTAGTTTGTATGCATGCTCCATTTTTGCAATTAATTCTCTGTGCTTACGTTGCAGTAAATAACCAACTTGAGAAATCTATTTCCTGTGTTTGTCTTTGAGGACAGAGGGGTTACTAGACCTAGGCAAGTATACCATGTAGGTATATTTGCCAGTAAATCTCTTAGGGCATGGATGAATCTAGCATAAAACACTGAGTATGGATAGCAAGGGTCAGGATGAGCAAGTTAACTCAGCTCTTGTCAACAGAAGTAAATCAGAAAAAAATAATATAGAAATATTATTTGCAATGCCTATTTTATCATGGTAATGCCTATTTTATCATGGTTCGGGATTCTTGAGAGTTTTTCTGATAGTGCCATTGGGAAATCATGAATTAGAATTATAATTTAACTGCATTTTATCTTCTTTTTCTCAAAAGAAGTTTACTGTTATTCAGTGCATGAAATGTGTAATGTACCACCTTCACATTTACACAACTTTTCCTAAACTGCATTTATTAGGAAAAATATTATAACTTAGGTCTTTTTGAGCCCCATATAAAATCCATATATTCTGTTTATATCTTTGGCATTTATTTTTCTGTTTGATGTATTTTCTCATGCTTTTTAATTTGAAAAGACTTATGGCTAAAACATCAATAGTAAATAACTTGTCCTTTATATAGTTTGTAGGGGTGTTTTTTACTTTTCCTCAAAGCTTTTGTTGGTTTTGATCCTTTTCAACAGAACTGATTAACATTTAGTGTAAGTAAAAACAAAGAAGTTGGGATTTTGGGCAAGCTTTGTGGTTTGGTTTTCAGTTGTTTTGCTGTTGGTTTCCTGTGAACCATATGCATACATAAACACGTAGATTTTGTATGTTTGTGTTCTTTATGGTATGTTGTTTGGAAACTGAATTTCATGATTATTATTAATTCCTTTGAGACATGTAAACATGCATGAAAATGCATGAAAAGCATAGTGAACTAAGTTCAAGTATTCCTAAACACATAATTCGATATTACTTTCATATACATCTAGGTTTTAAAATACATTTAGCTGGAAGGAGAGAGAAAATAATAAAATTTAAAAAAACCAAAACCAAACAGAATTCTCCCTTGACATTTCATACTCTAAATATGATATTTATTCTAGGGATGTCAAAGCAAATCTGAGCCTACTTATACAAGAATATAAGTTAATGGGAAAAAAGAATTTAAAGCATCTTTCTATCTGGGGTACAGTGTTGTCCAGATAATGCATGAAAAACATCTTTGAATATGGTTGAAAACTGCAGCTGTGGAGAGTAATGTTATGAACTGGTTAAATGAAATTTGCTGATGGTCTTCTGCACTGAGACACAGGCTGAGCAAACACAGTAAACCAGCTTTTTCACAGCAAGGGTTTGCATTGCAGTATGCCATGACTCACCTGAATGATGCATTTCTCACCCATTATTGTCCTAGAAAATCTTTAATCTCCATTCATATGTTTCTCTGCAGAAAACATAACCGCAAATTCCTGCCACACTCAAGCTTTATTCTGAAGTACCTCCTGTTCCACACTTCCTTAAGCTTTTAAAAATCATATAAACCTTAACTTCATTGAACATTTATGAACACACTCACATACTCTCCAGCCACAGTATCAAATTTCAGAGCAATTTTAAACTAAGAATGCCAACTTTTCAAACCACAGAGCTGTAATCCACCTCAGTATAATCCTGAATCTCAGAACTTAATGCTTTCTGTGGAAAACATTTGGGAGACAATTAACAAAGCTGGCTTCCCACTGAAGTTAACTTTTAACAAGTGCACCTTTTTCATCAAAAATAAAAACACCACCTCCAACAACACCAAGCACAAAAAGAACAGCAAAAGCAAAAACAAGAAGAAAAATTAAATGCAGGTTGTGGGAGAGAGCAACTGCACAAAATGCAATCAACACCATCTTTCCATGCCATTTAAAAATGCAAATATTTCCATACCACTGCATGATCCCTCTAAAAGTGTCTGTAATTGTACTTTCCAATGAAGACTTTAGCCTGCCTACTCCACTCTGTGGAAAAGGTCCTCAGGGGAGTTACATTAACTTAACTCTTCCCAAAATTTCAGACAGAGTGGTCTGTTTTGCCCCAGAAGACCCATTAAAGAGTGAGGATCCCAATGATCTTTGCCTCTTGCCCCCAAAAAAGAGATTACTTAGCCCTCAGAATATTGAACTTTGTTGAATGGATTGCCTGTGTTAACAGATGATTTTGCACAACCACTCTTTTCACCTTGCTGAATGCACTCAGGAGGATTACTCTATGTGTGTCTAAACACAGTGGTGTTGCAATAACAGAAAGTACAAGACAAGGAAACATTTTACAGGGAAACTCTGCAACAATGCCAACTGCCATGCTTTCTTGCCCCCTGTAAGGGGCACCCTTCTCAGAAGTGAGAGTTCCTTACTGGAACATTACCCCTGGCAATTGACCTGAGGTGGTATAGAATAACTTCTTGGCCAGGCTCTACCTCCTCATAGCTACTGTAAAAATTGACTCTGTCCTGAATGGAATCAGGACAGTTGCCTTTACTATATTTTTTGTTTGTTTGTTTTACAAAGTTTATTATTATAACACTACTTTTCTACTGTACTGTATTTGCAATATCTGAAAAGATATAAAGCCTAACTCTGCAAAATTTCTGTTGCATTTCAGCTCCATTCTGAAATGTGTTTTAGTGTGATATCAGAGCTAGGATTTAAGACTAAAATACGCCTAGTTTAATTTAGACCTTTTTGAGGTAAATTCCTTAATATCTTTTCAATATATCTCTACTCTGTAGAAAAGGAAAACCTAGACAAAGCAGATTATGTGTGAAAGGTATATTGCAATTAACAAAACCCAAAGGCTTCTCATAATCAAAAAAGTTCAAAACAGAATGGAGCACAAAAGAAGGTAGATATGTCAACTGTGAAGAAAAAGGTGAAAGTAACTTGAGGGATAAAAAAGAAAAGGTACAACTAAACCTTGTATATGGTACCTAAAGATGATAATTTCAAAAATTAGATTTGGAGGTTTTTTGATTAATTTAAGATGTTTTTGTTCTGTAAACATTGACAGTAGTTTGTTAGCGAAAATCCAGAAACAAAAAATTAGTTTGAATTAACATAGCTTCTTGTAAAAAGATATTTATTTCTTTACTTAGCAATAGAAATCTAAAATGAATTCAAGATTTTTACCAAGAATTAAATAACAGCTTATTCAGCTACTGTAAATCAAAGTAGTATAAACATTATTTTTAAATGTTTTTTCTGAATTTCACTATTTTTAAAAATTAAATACCTCCTTAATCATTTCATTTTTATGTTTTCAAAGTCAAAAAGTATTTTATCAAATAAATTAATATCCCCACTGCAAGAAAAATAAACAGATTTTAAGAGATAGTTCTTAGAGCCAGGCAAAGAAAATGGTGGATTTACTGTCTTATGTGCTGAGCAGAGGCAAATACTACAGTTCCTTGTTCTTTTTTGCTGCCATAATTCTTGAGGAAAGGGAAGAAGTTAAATCTTAGGTATATATCAGTCACAAAATTAATATTTTCCTAAAGGCATGAGCTATCCTGTAGGGTAAGAAGAGAGCAGACTAACTGGTATTTATGTATCTGAGCACATATAGGCAGCCATATTTCATACTGAACTTGGGTTTCCAAGCACAAAAGCAGGCACAACTGGAGCACTGTGGAAATATTTTATTATTCCTTGAGCTGTATTTGCCAAAAGATCCTTGAAGCAAGGGAAGAAGTGAAGAATAATGAAACAAGAAAAATCCTTGCTAATAAACTTGTTAAAAATTATGTAAAACACTAGGGAAATTATACATAGCTTGATTTGAAGCATTCTGAGAAGACAATATTTGGTGTTTCTTTAGGAACACAGAAATGTACTGAGTTCCTAACCAAGAGAATAAAGAGGTTGTAGCACTTTTTGTACAACTTTTCTAGTATACCAGTGACAGATTAGAAGAGTTAATTTCTCAGCAGAAAAAGAACATTTCATGAAAATTGATAAATAAAGTATAGGAAGATTTTTCATGTCATTTTTGAATATCACAAACTAAGAAAAGAGAAAGTCTGGTAGGTTATTTTAAAGGAAGAATTATCTATTTCAGCTATTACATTTTTCTTAAGAAAAACTGCTCCTTACTGGGAGGAGATGGAATATGCTTCTTAAAACAAGATCTGGTCAAGGACTTTGACTGGAATTTTTTTTCCAACTTTTTAACTTTTGGAATTGCTGTAATTATCACACTGATGTTCTGTAATCAACATTTATCAACATTGCATCCATCATATAAAATGTGCTATTTCTTCTGTAGAAAGGCTTAGCCTTTCTTTCTTAATTTGGTCCAAATGCTATTTTTCTAAAGATTTTCTTAAAATCTTTAAAGTTTTTTCAGTTTATTTTTCAAAAATTATTTTTCTAAATGAGTCAGAAGAAACCTTCCAACATACCCCCTACAACATCGTATTATAAAGATATAATCGTATATAATCGTATATAAGATCGTATATAAGATATAAAAATTACCTTTTTTTAATCTATTAAAATCTAGAAATAAAAGAACTTGGATTTAAACATAATCTATTTGTCTTTCTATTAACATACTCTACATTTCATTATGTTAAAATGAAGAACACGAAGGGTATGTACTGAAATAAAAAATAAACTTAAACCCTCTGAGTTGCATCTGTTTCATTCCTGCCTTCTTACATGGACTTTGCTGGGTTTGGCATTTTAAAGTATTTTTTTTCATACATATTTTTGTGATGTTATGCAACATCTCTTGAATGCAGAATTTCTTGAATGGCAAAAGGACTTTAAGGAGAAAGGGGAGGCTATGGTGTCTATAGTGTAAAATTCCTATTTCTAGCATCACAGTATTAGTAAAAGTAAACTAAATCCAAGGATTATTTATGTGCCTAACTT
>VWYI01047022.1:0-28151 GCA_013399455.1 Anthoscopus minutus
TCTCCCTCACTGGAAATATTCAAGAACCACCCATGCACAATCCTGTGCTATGTGCTCTAGGATCACTCATTCCATGATTCTGTGGTTTTGTGATTACTGAATTGGTACACATATGGATGGATGGACACACACACTAGCTAGATATACTTTTGAACTATTCCTGAGTTGACTATGACTTACTTTCGTATTTTTGTATATATTTTCTTTTGAAATCTCCATGGTCAGGAGTGACTGGTCCCTGTCTAATCCTAGAAATATATCTACAAAATGAATAAGATCTTTTAAAACTCTGATTATACAGGATTTGTTAATTTACATTTTTGTGGTGTCAAGTTGAAAGGGATGGATTTTTACATAGGAATTATACAGCTGATTACTTAAAAGTCAGTAGTCTATTTTTATAGTAATTCCCCTTTCTCTTCCTGACCTGAAGTAATATTAAATAATTAGATTTTAAATGTCCTTTGTGATATATTTTTCTAGATGATATGGTGTCCTTTAAAACCAAACATTATTTATAGCACAAAAAGCACAACGATTCCTGACCCAGAACTATATCATTAGAGGAGACTGAAAGAAGCTAGTCCATCAAAGTGTAGGATATTAAACAGCTTTGTTTGTCTAGAAAATGCATAATCAGCCCTTCAAACTTTTGTTGTGTTACCTGTAATTAATACTAATTAAAGCTAAGGCTCTCAAATATGAAATGGTTGAGAAAATCTGCAGGGTTTGGTTTTCTATTTGTCAATTTTTATTTGAAAACAGCAGGTTAAATTCTGATCTGAGGAACGTTTAGCCTCAAACTATCATGCAGATTGTTTTGTATCTATGTAATTGCCAGACTGCTTTGGTCAAAACTCCCTAACACTTTTTATTGCTAATTTTGGCAATAAACCTGTTAATTAGTTAATTATAAAACATTAGTGAATCAAGTAAAAAATATCCATCTGTTTATAAAATATTATTTCTTCTGGGCATAACTTTTACAAACCGCAGTGGTAGACACCATACATCTATTTGCTGATAAAGTCTCTCACTTCTTTCAGAGCTAAAATATGACTTTGAAGGAGATTTGTAATATATCATGCACAGTTAATACCATCACAATCTTAATATCATCAGGGGGACTTGAGAGAGCAGTGAAGAGCTATAGTCCCTCTATGTCACTGATGTGAACCCGGACTTATAGCAGCCATAGAGGTGTCTGCATGAAAGGCACTCAGTTCTCAGAGCAAACTCACAGTATCTCCAGCTGGAGAAGAGTTTTAAGAATACAGCACATCTACCATTGTCATAAGGGTTATTTTCATGGGCAGACTTAGAAGTCAAATGAAGTACCAGGTTCGAGGGAATTTTACTGTTGAGTTGAATGGGAGCAGGATCATAGATTTTTTTCAGATGAATGTGTAAGTAGGCTAGGAATCTTACACTGCTGCTACTTATCTCTTCCATGGCCAATTAAATAGGCTTCTTTTCTCAGAAATGTCAATGTGGCAGCTTTCATGAGCACTAAATTAATCCTTTAAAGGAAAAATATGTTAAGAAAGTGTAATATCTTTTCTGATTTTAAAGATACTGTAAAAAAAGACCTCTTTTCAATACAGAAAACAAATCTCTTGTATATTCATGTGGATTACAGAGTAGTTTTCATACCAAAATATTACATTTCTTTTATCAGAGCAAAGTAAGATGATACAATATTCTCAACTGAGATTAAAATATATAGGAATGGAATATTGACAGCAACATATAATATAAAGTGAAGGAGAATTGGATGATGCACGGTGGAAGCTGATAAGAATTATATGGCTTCTAGCAGAGAAGTAAAATAACATAAAAAGATACAGACTGATGGCAATATGCAATGCATCTATAAGGGGATCACAGGAGTAAACAGAGAATAGTTTATATAACAGCAGACAAACATTTAAGGGATAATGCTAATTGAATTATGCATTGTAGCCAGGTAGAGTAGACTGATGCTTCTAAATGCTAAAAAGAGAGCCGAGGCATCTCAGCCTGGAGTGGTAGCCACAATTGCCCCAGGTCTTTCCCCAAGAGTTTTAAAATCTGCATAAAATGGATCGCTAACAGCTGTTTCATTGGCAGCCATTGGGCCTGCTTATTCCACTTTGGATGCAAGGGAGGTACTAATGGGTCGTTAAAAAATGGGTAAATAGACAAAGTTAAGAGTGAAAAATCATATGAGACCCACTCCAGAAGCTGTGGAGGAAACTACTACGTATTTCTCATGGAGAGAGAAAATGTTGCCTTGGTGTGTGACTCATCTAAACCTCATTGTCTAAAATTAAACACCTAATGAAAACTATTCAGCTAGACACCCTCTAAGGTTAAAAGGGAGATCTGAGGACACTTTTAAAGCACAGTTTAGACTTTCCATCTTTTATTTCTGTCTTGGGGTGGATACAGTAGTCAGGCTGCTGTTAATGTTGAGGGAAACCAAGCGGCACATCAGTGGAGGAACCCAGGACCATGTTTACGACATGACAGACGTGATTTGAAGAGGCAGGTGCAGTTCAGGCTCCTCACCAGCAGCTCACCCATGCTGGCTGCAGCTCTGGCCTGGAGAGTGCCTGGAGTGGGTTGGATGATGATACAACCTGGGAGCCACCTCTGTCTGCTTTGCCTCCAGTATGAAGCTGGCCATACCACTGACTGAAGAGCTTAATAATAATTTAAGTACCTACAACTGGGAGGCCCATCTCCTGTCCAGATACCTAACCTCTGCAGCAGCATTTGGAGCCTGGAGCAAGAAGTCTGAGTTACCCTGCACAGCAGCCACCAAAAGAGGGGGTTCTACAAAAGGGGATGTTGTTTGGGCACAGTCACCACTGGTAGCCCAAGAAGCAAGTCAGAGAGCCCAAAGAGGGCCTCCACCTGTGGTTCCTCACATCCTACTGTAGGAATTAAGACACTGCAGGTGTATGAGGGACGTACTTTCTGTCATGGTTTGGGAATGGTATTTTCCAATTCAGTACTCCTGATAAAACCATGCTGCTTCATACTGCCCCTTCCCCTCCAATTGAAAGCACAAAATGCAAAAATCACAGGTTGAGATAAGAATGATTTACTAGATACACCAGTGGGATAGGAAAATGAACAGTGACAGCAACAATATTAATAACAAGAGGTATAACACAAAGAAACAATTTACATGCAAGGCGTGTGATGATACCAGTTTGGCTCCTCCTTGCCACGCTTTCTCTCAACCAGAAAGAACACCTGTCTCAGAAGTGAGAGAGTTCCTTCTGCCCACCCAGTCCCCTGCAATGATGTGAGGGGGTATAGAATAACACCTGGGACCTGGCCACACTCCCTCAGCGACTCCCTCTCCTGCCTAATGCCAAAAATTAACTCTATCTTGGCTTAAAGCACTTTTCACTTCCTTGGTGAGATGCTGGACTGGCGGTGCATTACTGCATGAAGGAGGTGTAGGTGATGGAAACATCCAGCAGCACACTGAGATGTGCAGAGTTCTGGAGCAGGAACTGCAGCTAGGAGACCTTGAGATGACTACCAAAATACAGCAGGACCAGGCTGGCATGGAACAAATTCACAGAATAAGGAATGAACACCTTCCTGGCAGAAATCTCTTTACAAGCACCCAGTCATTGAGGCTGCTCATAAGGTATGACCAGTCTTGGTCTGAATTCGTATATGAGACCCACTGTCATGAGGTGTCTGAGGGGGAGCAAAGTGAGTTATTTGTGAGAAGGGGTAAGGAACAACTCACAGCATTAATCTTAGGTAGGAAAAATGTCCTTTTCAAATTGTCAGAATTTTAAATGGGGAAGTACTTATTTGATCTTAAACCACTAATGTCCTTTTGAAACAATCTGTAGAAGACTGCAGTCATCCAGTGAGGCTGCAACTGCTATAGGTGACTTGGGGAGTGGGGGCACAGACAGATGTACAGAAAGTATGGGTGGCAGGATGGAGCCGAGAGGCTCATTTATAAATTCCAGCTCTGGTAATGCATGGTCAGAATATATTTTGCTGACATTTTAAGTTAACTTTGGCTTATTTTGTTTTCTTGAGCAATATTTCAATATTTTTTCTTGGCAAAGCCCAGCCCAAGCTTTGTAAGGAGACACAGCATGCTGCTTCATTGCAGCTGCCTGGAATGGAAACTATTGTGTAAAAACAAAAGAAGTATCATCCAAAACATGCACAAAAATTCACATTACTTGATAGACTTTTTTAAGAGTTGAAAAGCAAACCATTCTGTATCCATCAGTCAAGGATTTTTAGAAGTCACCTTAGGCATCTTAATTTGGAAGAACAGCAAGTAATACTTCTCCAAATATCATTGTTGTTTGTAGGCTTGAAATGTAAATGTTTTACTAGCTACTTTTCCTGCAAATTCTGTTACACTATTTCATTATTACATGGCTTCTTATAAAATTTGGTGACTGAGAATCTTAATTGTCAATATAAGAATCATCTAGTACATTAATTAAAAAATATATTGGCTATTCTTTTTTAAACAAGTTGGTGATATTTTAGGACAGGTTGGAAAGCTACCATCCTTGACAAGATTGATTTAATAACTATCATAAAATTGGTAACAGAGTAAAAAGAATGGAATTACAGGAGGAAATCCACCAGTGAGAGCTTTAGCCTATTCAGAACTGTACTAATATAATAGACTGAAGTAATCAGGTCTATAAATTTCTGTCAATGTAGATTACCCATACAAGGTCTCATGCATCAGCCAAACTTAAACAGGGTCCTTGTACAGACCCTGTGAACAGGAGTGAATTTCACCCTCAACAGTTGAAAAACTACCTTTCATTCTGATTGCATCAGAAAATTAATTTGCTTCATTCTCCAGCAAAATGGAAACTGGCTCTGTCATCTATACAGTTGTTTGAATAACATGGTTTATACTAAATTCACAAATAATCTGCTTTCAGGCTAAATAGAGGATTTTTACTATTTCCTTTGTAAAATCTGGTTAATAAAATGCATTAACTGATGTAAGTGGGAGTTACATAATGAAATAAGACTTTGACAATAACTTTTTTGAGACACTTGAAAACATGCTAGTACAGAAGAAAATGAAGAAAAATGTCAGGAAAATTACTGAAACAAAGAGAGCAGAGCTTTAGTAAAAGAAACAGTAAAGGGAGAATGAATGAACATAGAAAATGAAGTATTCTGGGGGTTTTTTTTGGGCAGCCAGTGAAACAAAATGGCCAATACAAAGACATTTAGGCTACAGAGAAATGGTACCAGATCACCAAAGAGAAAAAAAACAAGAAAGGCAAAGGAGACAGACAGCAGAGCATTGAGTTGGAAAAAGTACTATTGCAGAGTATTGAGTACTATATCCTTAGAAAGCCTTCCAGTGATAGGGCCTGGAGTCCCATTCCTTGGCTAAAATAACTTCTTACATGGGGTCTGTATTCTTCAGCCTTCTGTAGGAGTGTTGATTTCACTCAATATGCATATTGCATCCTCCTAATTATCCATCTCTTTGTATTAATGATGAAATAATACAATCTTCTATTTTCTCTAATTAAGTTTATTATGGAGACATTTTTGTGTGCCTATTTTTGAAAAATGAAATTTCATTAAAAGTCAGTGTATCAGATCTTATTAATTCTATTACATTACAACATGAAACATTTCATCAGGAAAAAAAAAGACTGAATCAAAACCAACCCCAGACTTTGATAATACTGATAAAAAAATCCAATGCATTCACTTTTCAATCTCATTTTAAATACTGCAAAACTTTCCTCATACGAAGTTTTTAAATCAATAGAGAATGACTTATCACATTCTCCTACAGAAATATATTTTGTCTGCTTTACTGGGGATTTTTTTCCCCAGAAAACACTATGAAATGCCAATGCATCTCACTAGGCCATTTTTTCTTCTTCTTGTAATTAGGAAAAACTAGATAAATAAATTGATATCAATTACCTTTGGGAAAACCAGGCTGGACCAAGAGGCCTGCTAATAATTGGAATGGCAGTGCACTTTGCATGCTGTCAGTACTCAGTGACAATTGCTACAAGACAATTGATACACGGTGACGTTTTCTTTGTCATTGCTGGACAGTAGGGACTTTAGTGCCAATGATTTTCTGCCATCATCTGAAAGTGATAGGGGCCTATGAATGACTGCAGCAAGATAAAGGATCCCTTGATATCCTGTAGCGGAATTGCAGTGTTTTGCTGCTTTCCTGCCTGACATATTCCATGGCTGTGACTCTGGGGCACACACAGCTGAATGGTTTTGCTGAGGTTTGGGGTCTTGCTCCCATGAAGCTGCTGCTCAGCATCACTGGTGTACTGCTAGCACTAAAGATTGACCATGGGGGGAGGCAGCAGCAGAAACACAGGGATGCTGTGAGGGATTCCACACACAGTGAGGGATTCCTATTTCACTGCTCTAGAAAAGAGAGTCCTAACCCGTTTGAACAGTTGTAGCAGAATATATTGACTGTGTCAGGAGACTGAAAGTTTCACTGTTAAAGCACTAAGCAGAAGCACTTGTAGCACACACCTAAGTGACTAATTGCTTATTTTGGTTCTCTGTAATCCACAAATATATGTCATATAATTTAATCTGTTTTCCTTGTACAGCAGTGTGTCACTTTAGAAGGAATAACAGGCACTGAAATTATATATATGAATAACATCTTTCAGCCTTATTTCTTGTGTTGGAGTGACTGTTGGAGATACTGTTCTAAAGGTTTAGGAAGAATAATGGAATGTTTCTGGTGAAACTTGATCCTACCTCTCCATTAAATTGGTATTGTTAATTACTGCAGTAAGTCTTCACAGACAACATTTTTTCTCCAAAGCCAATGTAGTTTATCCAAAGTCCATCACTGATGCTCCTCTCTATTGCAGGCAAATCTGTGTTGAGTGTAGACAGGTTGTCTGGCATTAAAAGAAGTTTATCAAGGAGTATTTCATCCATCATGCTCCTGAATTTGGAGAGGTGAGAACAGGGGACATTGCTCTTTTCTCAGTATAGTAGCAAAATGAGCATACTGGAGACAGTCCAGTGAATAATGAAAGTACTGGAGCATCTCTCCTATGAGAAGCAGGTGAGAGAGCTGGACTATTCTACCTGGAGAAGGCTTGAAATATGGGATATTATCAGTGTGTATAAATACCTGAAGAAAGGGTGCAAAGGAAACAGAGCCACGCTGTCTTCAGTGGTTCAGGGCCAGAGATAATCAACAAAAACTCAAAGGCAAGAAATTTCATTTAAACACAAGAAGAAACTTTTTCTCTGTGTGGGTAACTACGCAGTGACACAGTTTGCCCAGGGAGTTCGTGGGCTCTCCATGTTCGGCAATATTCAAAAGCCATCTGGGAATAGTCCTAGGGTACTGACCCTAGGCGTTCCTTCTTGAGAGAAGGTTGGACCAGGTAACCTTCAAAGATCACTTCCAACCACTTTCCCTGAGCTGCCCTTTGGAGGAAGTCAATCCATTCTGGCATCTCCCCTCCCACCTTTCCAAAGTGCATAGCAATAAAGAACTATATGAGTAAAAGTCTAGAAGCGTGCCCAAAAGAAATGCAAATCTGGATGATAAGTGATTTTCAGAAGAATTGTCCAAATAAAAGAAAATTAATAGGTAGCAATGTTAATGAAAAAGAAACCCCAAGAGACAAGGATGAAATATTTCCCTTTCCCTGCCAGCTCCAAGAAGATGCTGTGTCAATGTTGGCAGTCACATGCACAAAACCTGACCAAACAACAGCACAGTTATTGTGCACAGCTCTTCTTGGAAAATATGCATATAGATATATCTGTCTGCTTGCTGTGAAAAAAAACCAGCTCAGCTAATAATTCAACAAGCTAAAATAAACAAATATATGGCCCAAACAATGCAGATCCAGGCTAGACCAGGAGAATAATTAAGCCTATTACATACCTGAGTGTGCTGGTTCTTCTGAGCTTTCATTATTCCTTCAAAAACTGTCCTCACAGTCTGTCTATAAAGTGTATATATTTGTTTCTGTGGAAGGCAACATCAAAACACTTCTAAAGCCCTTTGCCATTAGGCCCTTCTATATAACCAATGCCAGACAAACATTATCATTAAAGGGAGGAAGAAATACAAGTGGAGTGCCAAGCTTGGTGCACCATGCAGTGAGCCTGCAGTTACACAGTCTAAACTGAAGGTACATTTTAAGGCAACTCTATTGCTTTCTTGAAGTTTTCTTTGAATCCCTTGTTTTGTTTTGTTTTTGATCCAGAGTGCCCTCCAGAGGGGAAATAGTGACTGTGAAACTGCTCTTAGAATACAGCCTAGAGGTGGGCAAGGACATGCCTCTTCCCCTGCTTCTGAGAACCTAAGACGTGCAGACCTCTTCATCTCTATCTCCTCTTCTAAGCTTTACTATTTCTTATGAAACTGAATGCTGAAGCAGGAACTGTACTGGATTTTGTGTGCCCTAAACATGAGGATTCAAGGACCTGTCTCACTTGGGACATCCAGACATTCCTGCAGTAACAGGGCACAGTTTAAGACAAGTGCCAAGTCCCTGACCCTCTGGCTCAAGGTCCGACTACATATTTTTGCTTTCTTCATTAGTTCTTTCTCCTTACTGTTTAAAAACACAATAAATCCCAGAAACACTCCCAGGGAAATTCACCAGCCTTAACACAGTGCCACTGCAATGATCCAGATTGTTCTAGACATCTCTATGGAGTTGACAAAAATTAAAGAGGATCTTTGACAGACTTGTGACTTTCTAGAGTGACATTTGGGGGCCTCATGGATACCCTGTAGTATTTAAAATTGAGCATCTGTGTTCATACACCTGAACAGCTCCCTCTTCTGCCTCTTCTGGTGAGAGGGATAGAGTATAAAGATACAGAAAATTTTCTACTTATGTTCCTTGATGTAACACTATTCACACTATCCAAATAATCCTATGAAAAGAGATATTACTCATTTAATTGTTCCACATTTAGAGACTTCTCAGATGCCTTAAGAATTCTAGTAAAATTGTTAATCTGGCTCTTTGGACTCAAGCTACAATGAGCATCTCATGCATGATCCAAGTTCGAGTTTATTTTTTGCTAAGAAAAAATGCTATTAAAAAAGCTTTCAGCATTTATATCCAAAAAATCTGGGATAAAGGGCTTCCTGTCTTAAAGGCCGATAAAAGTACAGAGAGTGCAAACTGCAGTTTCAGTACAATTGTCTGCTTGAGAAGCAGCTTTTTACACTATACGGAGGCTAAACATTTCACCTATTTCATAATATCAGTAATGGAAGAACTTCTCTTCCATTATAACCCTATTTTATGTTTTAAGCACAAAGCAGAACCTCTGTTTCATTATTGCTTAATGCCAGAATGAATGTTATCCTTTTCCTTTCAGAGAATTATAAACTGTGTCTTTATTTACTTTCATGGCACAATTTTCACACATTTGACAGATCATTGCACATGTTCTTCATTGTCATGATACTAGTGAAATGTAGCATAAGCTCTGAATTTGCAACTGCTGTCCTATCAATAAAAAGATCACACTATCTGAATAATGCTATGATATGTGACATTATCTATTCAACTGTTCTATTTCTTGGGACTGGTGAATACTATCACATTGAAAATGAACACCATTTATGCTGACAGATTTTTCACCATTCAACACTTTTAATGAATACCAGATTAAATAAATTCCATGTCATATCAAAACAGAGATATCATTATTTGTAACCGCAAAGTTCCAAGAAAATTACAGTGAACTTACATATGCAATGCATTCAGCAAGAATAGGGTTTTCAAACAGCATAAATCTTGTTGGATGTCAACTTGCCACAGCAGTGATATGTAGACCTTATTCTCCATATTTTCATGACAAGAACAAAAGTGTTCTGTGGCATATTTTTCTAATGCGTCAAATCAGTATCCAACCCAGAATTTATTGCTAACACAAAAATTTACTAAAGAAGCCCTGTAAACTTCAGGAACAGACTCCTATATCCTTCATTGCCTAAAGAGGGTTATTGCCATACATTCTTGCCATAAAAATCTTCTATAAGCTAATTTTTCCTGTGGCCATGTTACTTTAATATGTGCATTGGATCTAACAGTCCTTTTCTCCTCCATGAAGCAACCTTTCTAACAGAATCACACTGTTTCTGGAAGAATGGCTCAGGGATAGGTTCTCATTTGAATTACCAAGTTCTTGTCCTACACGGTACATAACATTCTTACAGTGCAACAGGAATTACTTATACAGAACAAACCACTACTGCTAACCAGGGCCTGCAGAGCATGAAACTGTAAAAAACTTTTGTGTGAAAAAGTTTAAAAATGGAACCGTGTTTTTCTGAGTGTGGCATTTTGGTGCATGAAGGCTTTCAGTGTCTTCAGACAAGAGCACCTTCGTCTTTTAGTAAAGACAATCCTAAGAGGTTTAAATGAAATTTTAGGCAATAAGGTAAAGATTGACAGTAGGAGAGATTATATGAGAATTGTTTATCAGAATCTGTGTGATTTAAAAGTGTTTCAGTAACCTACTGTATTGTAAAAAATGAACTTCATTCTCAGACCTGATTATCTCACTATTTCCATATGCAAGCAATTCAATTCACATTCCATTAAAATAATAAGAACTGTATGTCATAAAAATACATTTACAAGAAAACTGGGAATCTAATATAGAGTATCCACAGACCTATTTGTTTCTGGTGTAATAGTAAAATTCTCTGTGTTTTCAGTTCTGTCCAACACTAGCCAACAAAGTTATGTAAATCCTGCTGCATGAAAAGACCTGAGATAGGATTCCTAGAGTGAGCTCCTAGCTCCTAGCAGTAATATTCAGCAGGGATCTTCTTGTCTGACTCTCTATATGCTCTTTATGTACAGTAGAACTTGTGAGATGTTCATTCTTTAGAACAGCGTTCTTCCAGTTGTCAAGGTAAAATCTGGAAGGAAACAGATTCTCAGCAGAGGAAACCATGCTGTTCGAACACTGTTGCACAGAAAACATCAGCAATATTATCCTGCAGGACAGGTCTGACTATTTTTTAATTTGTAAAAGAAGTAAAAGTGTTCTCTGTCACCTTCCTTCTCTCATTTTGCAGACAGTCAGTTAAGCTTCCTCTCCTTCTTTGAGTAGGTGTCATTCTTTCTGAAGCCAAAAGAACCCACGTAGCCATGGAGTGATCACTGCACATAGTGGAGCAACTAACATGGAGAAGATCACCTCTTCTTACTAGACAAAAAGAAGTAAATGTCTGCAAAGATTAGGGCTGTATAAATAAGCTCTTCAGAAATTATTTTTTAAGTCTAGCCTGAGGAAGTATCTTTATATCCTTAGTTTTAATGAAGAGCAAGCAGAAAGAAATGTTTAGCATTATAACTAATGGCCTCTCTGATTTTTTACACTTGTAAAACAGTCAGTTGGTACTTAGATATTAAGTGAAGGCCATAGAGAAATTGATTTTTATTACACATATAAGTAGCAGACATTTCTCCACTATACAAATAGATAAAATAAGACACAGTTGTTAAATGAATCTCCTCACTGACATAATAAATTAGGAATTAACTTATCAATCCCTCAAGAGGCACTGTTGGAGTAAAAAATATTTAAAAATAAGTAACATGCAT
Source organism: Anthoscopus minutus (assembly GCA_013399455.1). Classification (NCBI taxonomy): domain Eukaryota; kingdom Metazoa; phylum Chordata; class Aves; order Passeriformes; family Paridae; genus Anthoscopus; species Anthoscopus minutus. The sequence continues at coordinate 11,625 of VWYI01047022.1, forward strand.
TTTGTAAAGTCTTCAGGAACCCAGTGTCTCTGTGTTTTAAGGCTTCAAGTATGATGTAGCTATTATCCAGCATTTGGCAATATCCATTTGTAAGTTTGTAGCATTCCTCAACATCAGATTTTCTAAGCTGATTTATATGACAGGTGAAGAAGAAACAGATTGTGCATACCTAGAGCAGTTTTAAATGAATGGAAAGATTTTTATATTTCTTCCTTTTCAGCCAAAAATCATTTTGCAACACAAATAAGTCAAGTTAAAGATGCCATAATGTGAAGCATTTTTAAAAAAAATAAGCTAATTTTTCAGGCAGACGTAGTACCACATTCTCATAAAGTCACAACCCTGAAGGGAAAAAGAAATTAAAACATGTTAAGGCTACTTTTGCTTTTCATAGCTCAGCAGAATGTGTTTACACCAGTCACACAGTTAATTGACTCAATATTCCTAAAAATGCCATGCTAAGTGGTTACCTTGAACCTTGAATTTTTTATTCAAATATTAAAAATAAAGTACTGTTTTTACTCTCTATCTTTTTAATGTTTTTCTCTAAGGTTTATTGTACTTCAGACTCTATATTATAAGCCATGAAGAGCAATTATATCCTAAAGTATGGTGATCACTGCTGAATATACTTCAGGTGAAGTATATAACTAGTAATCAGGCATTATTAATTCCACGTAGTTTGATTTATCATCTGTTTCTCCAGGAATTAAATATAGTGTTGTCTCTGACATGTGCACTGCAGTTAGAAATTCAACAGCATGTTAGAAGAGATTGGTATGATAATGCCTTGTTGGTCACTACATTGCAGCTTTCTTTAAAGTGTTAACTGTGAATAAACTATTTGCCTACTTATATATATGTAAATATTAATAACTGAAACTTTTGACCTTGACAAACTGTGATCACTAGTACTTGAGCTATCTTGAATCACTTCATTTGCGATATTCTCATTAGATAGTCAAATTAGCTCTAAAATATACCTTCTAATTGCCTCTAAAAAAAATTCCCGGTCCTCTGATGAGTTGACACACTGTTTTGACATATGTAGCTGAATTTTTTTTGTATGAAAGCTTTTTCAGCTGAAAAATCCTTTTCCATAATGAAAATTTTCAATTAAGATGTGGTTTCATTTTGCTTTCCCAACAGTGAAAATATAAAATTCTATTTTTATTTATCTAATCTAGTTTTTAAATTTCATTTTCTTTATCTTAATCTCTGTGTTTCATCCTTCACTTTGTAGTATTATCTAGTCAAAAGATGTAAAGCAGTAAGAAGCTAGGCAGCATTCCCTCATATTACACTTATTCTAGAATAGCTGGTATATAGTTACGTACAACCTGCAATAATTTTTTTCCTGTTAAGTGTATGATTTGAATAATGGGGTTGGTAAGGAGATGTGAATCAAATGGCAAGAGAAAGAGGAAGCATATGGAACTCAGGAAAATGTTGTCAGTTAGAACTGTGGTCTTTGTTATCATACTCATGGTCACTGTAGTGGCAGGAGCCAGGCCCTCCTTGTGTTATGTTCAAGAGTTATATAAATGGGGACTTAGAAAGATCTGAAGTTCCAGCCAGACTTCAAGTATGCCACTTGGCTGCTGCCTAAGCTACAGACATGAATTCCCCAAGTGCCACAAATTTTGATAGCCACTGAAGTTCTTCATGCACTGATAGCTGTACTTTCTTGCACATCCCACAGTGCACCAGATCTCTCTGGTACCTGTCCTATGCTTAAGGCCATGTAAGCTCAGATGATCTCTCAGCAAACTTATTTCAGAGTCTCAATGCAGCAAAGGGAACAACATACCAAAAGCAGGAAATTCCACCGGCTTTCAAAGCAGGAGCTGACATGGCATGCCTGCCATATCCATAGGCTGATGATTACAGTCCTCCAACCATGATAACCAGGCTGAAAAATAATTAGCCTGGTGGGTAAAGGGGAATTCTTAGCCACATCAGTGGTTAAGATAATGCTATTCAACAAAGTATATGGCTGATAAACCAAGTGAGCTGTGGGGACAAGGCACTGAGGAGAGAGCACTTTCTCACACCAGCCCAGCTGCTGACAAAACAAATGTGGAACTACACGCTCTTCTCCATTTGTGATCCAGTTCCAGTTCAGCAAAACTCTTAAATACACATCCAAATGCCACTAAGGAAGCAGATGCCTGCGTGCACTTCATGAGGAGCTGACACTGTACATCAACTCTGATTCTGCCCATTAACTATGCAACACTTTATTAAGTGCTTAAGGCTTACAGCCAAAATTATATAGTTGGAAAATAGATCTCTCTTCTTCCCAAATACAGTCAGGACTCAGGAACTACAGAACTAAATAAGGCTAACTAGTTAGGTTTACTCAATCACTCATGTTTTCATGGAATAGAATCATAGAATCATTAGTGTTGGAAAAGACCTCTAAGATCATCAAGCCCAACCATTAACCAAAACAGCAGAGTTTCAGTGGCCTGGTTAGAAGCACAAAATTTTGTTGTGCCATCCACCCCACTCCTTAATGGTCTGGTTGTTAATATATAACCCTGGGAGATGGGTGATACATTTAAATCCTTTCAAGCTGAAGAAGGATATAAATCCAGCTGCACTTCTTCCCCGATTGCTCATCTAACAGGATCTCTTAAATAATAAGAATTGTTTAATTCTGCATTATTTAATCTTTTAAAAAGCTACACATGTATTTTGGAAATATTAGCAACCTGTGACTACCATGTTGGACAAAAGCATCTCTATAAAATTCTACACAGCACAGCTTACCTCAGGACCTTTTTTAGCTTGCTACTGGAATATGTCTGCTGTGCTTGCTGGCTTTGCTGTGTTCTATTCCGAGGTGTCTAAATCTGCCATAGGCAGGACCTTGAAGTTGGGAATGAAGTAGCACGAGTCCCATCTCAGAGCTAGCCTTTGAGACATAACAAACAGCTGCTATTTCCTGAATCAGGGTCTACAAAGGAAAATTCACAACAGCTTTAGGAGAAATTTCAGGTCTTGCCACTTTAATCACAAATTGAGAATTAACTAATCACTTTAGAGTTAAACAACTTCTAAAATTACTTTCTATAAACAGATGCACTATTAAAGCTGTTTTGTTTTTAGAGTGATTTTGGAGATGTTAATTTGCATGATCAATTAGTAGAGTGCATGAGAAATACATGTGGCTATATGCTACCATTTATAATTTTTATTTAAACAGAACAGAAACATACCCTCTTTGATACTCAGATGACCTTCTAGATTTCCATGTACAGTATCTATGGATTTTTAAGCATAATTAACAACTTCCATTTCAGTATTTAAGAGCTTCAAGTTCTGTTTCTTTGACAGTCAAAAGCTAATCAATCTTGTTCTCAAATGCTAATACAAGCAATTAAAAATAACATTAATTGAAATACTGCAGGGGCTGTTAGTTTTTTTCTTAACCTCATGGCAACACTAATTTACAGTACTAATTAGTGAATTGCCCTTTGTATTATAAATCTTTAGAAGGGAGAACTGGCCTTTAAAGCCCAACAGAGAGATACAGATGGTCACTGCAATTTCAGTAAGCTTTCATACTAACTATCAGGATATTCATTTCACCACATAAGCTAAACATGATGGATTACATTGTTTACAATGAAGAATATTAATTTTTGCAGAGAAAAATGTGTTGCTCATTTTTCCTGTTGTAAAACATGCAAATATTCTTTATAGAATAGAGTGTATATTCTGCCCAATTGTCCTAATTAGAAGAAAGACTATAACTGTCTCATATGAAACACAGGATGGGTAAATGGGCCATATGTTATAAAATAGAACAAGACAACCTATGAAGAATGAATAAAAATATATAAAATATTGATTGTAAACAAACAATGTAAAACTTCTTGCCGAGCAATTAAAAATTCAAAAGAACAAAAAGCAAAATTAAAAGTTACAAAGTAACAGTTATGAGTTTATTCCTATTTTCCTTAATGAATCCTTTCCAGTTTAATTTGTTGTCATGGCCAGTTTTATTTTCTAAACCAAGGCAGTTAGAATAGTTTCTTTTCCAGAAAATTACCAAAGGCTAAGGTAGTTCCTTGATTTAGGAACAAGGTTGGGAGTTTTTAGTCATCACACTATAATCTACACAAATAAGAATACTCATTCTCCTTCAAAGTTCCATTGTAACACATACACATGAAAGTACACTTAGGTCCCCCTATAGTCATGTAGGCTGATTTTTCATGTTATTTTCATATATTGCTATTGTGGATTTTGGAAATCTGATAAGAATTTTTTGCTTTTGTTGTGGTTTACCATAGTTTGTTTTTTAGTTAGGGAAAAATCCACGAGCTACGGAAGTGATCCACTGTAAGGACCTTGGCAGCTTTCTTCGGACCTGACAGAACAAATCAGCTGGCTAGTTTTGAATATTGACACCCTGTTAAACCACTTAAGAGAGCTAAATACGCCTCTGTGAAATCACATTTAAAGATGAGCAAGCCCTGCGAGAAACTCTCTTGCTTCCAGCCTTTGGACTCAGGCCGGGCCGGGCCCTGCTTCACCGCGGCACCGGCCGGGCCGGCCCATCCCGGGATTCTGCTGCCCGAGTTCCAGCCACGGCCGGGCCGGCCCATCCCGGGATTCTGCTGCCCGAGTTCCAGCCACGGCCGGGCCGGCCCATCCCGGGATTCTGCTGCCCGAGTTCCAGCCACGGCCGGGCCGGCCCATCCCGGGATTCTGCTGCCCGAGTTCCAGCCACGGCCGGGCCGGGCCGGCTGCGCTCGGCCTCGGGCAGAGCCGAGGCGGGCCCCGCTCCGGCCGAGAGCCGCTGAGGCATCTGCCTGCGCTGCGGAAAATCACACGGCTGACAACAGAGGCGGCCCCGCGCAGAAACGCGGCCCCGCAGCTGGAACTGAGCGCGGCGGGGGCCGGAAAACAGCTGTGCAGCCAGAGCAGCCCGCCCGGCAGAGATCACAGGGACACCCGCAGGCTGCACGAGATATTAACTGTTCCAGGGCACAGATGAAACTTGCAGACATCAATCCTGTCTAGCGAGATATAAAGGAAAGACATGTAAAGAAAACAATATGGAGACAAGAAGGTCAGTGAAGAAGGAGTCAAATCGCAGATGCGAGGAGAATGAGGTGATGCCTTAGTCTTGGGCTGAAATTCTCTTGTAAGGCTATGGTGAACTTATAATTGATACATCAGATTTTTGTTTTCCTCCTGTAACTCGTGGAATGCATTGGGAGGATGTAGCATTCTAACCACAGCCATGAGTAGAGGCACCTGTGTTGAAGCAAGCAGAGCAGACTTTGAGGCAGCTGTGATCCAATGAGAAGCTTGAACAGAGACGTGAGAGAGATTATAAACCTTGCCCCAGTAATGGACAAAGAAAACCTCTATTCCCAGAGATAAAACAACTTTTGTTTCTATACTAGAACANAGAGACGTGAGAGAGATTATAAACCTTGCCCCAGTAATGGACAAAGAAAACCTCTATTCCCAGAGATAAAACAACTTTTGTTTCTATACTAGAACAGCTCATCCTTAAAATTGCACCCCAATAAACTGAGAAGATCCATGGTGGTAACTGTGAGAAGTCCAGCAAACCATGGGAGGCACTTCACAATTGCAGATTTCTGTGTGGCTGCTGTTTGTGAAAATTAAAACCACAAGAGAACTGTTTCTCCTGGAAAAGTCTCCATGGCGTGGCAAAAGAGGCTCCTCTCCCTAAACGAATGAAGAAAGATTATTTTAGAAGCGGTAAACTGACTGAAAATACCAGATTTTGGTTTTTTACGTTGTCAGTGAGAAAAGAAGAGTTGGGGGAGAGAAGTGTTCTGAAGGTTTATTCTGATTTCTAACTATTTTTCTTTTAGTTCTGTTAATAAAGTTTTGTATGTATCCTTTAAAGTTTTGAGCCATCTTTGCTCTCCTCCTAATCCTTATCTTGCTGCAGAAAATGAGTAAATAATTCTAACAGGTGCAGTGGTGTTTGGCCAGTGCAAGACCCACTACATTAATTGGTACATTGGCTGGGAAACTCAGATTGGGGAAACAAAAGCACTACAGCTTTTAAGTAACAGATGAATGGAAATACATCATACTGAATTTTCCACAGAAGACATCATGTGTGTAATGCAGAATACCTGCTATTATACTCCATATATTCACTGGGCTGCAGCGATGGGCAGGTAAGAGAAGGTATTGTTTGAAAGAGTAACAGGAGAGGTGGGGTGAGCACAGATAACTACAGAAAAGTGTCATAAGCCTAGTCAGTCCCTGAGAGTTTATGTCTGATATATTGGGGCTGGTATTGAAATTCCAACCTTCCAGAAATGCAAATATTCCTCTTAGAACAATGTCAGGTCCTAACTGCCATCAGAAGAATAATTGGAATGTTTGACCTCTTGCTGATGTCATCCCTCACAAGCAGAGATGGCATACATATAGGGAGATCCTCATCTAAAACTTAACACTTAGGGCTCTGGATTTGAAACTGCCAATAAAGCAGGCAGCCTTAGAAAAAGAGTATGAAAGTAGATTTTAGACCTTTACTGGGATGTCACTGTTTAAGCAGTAAAAGAACAGGATTGTAAAGACAGATAAGGTAATGATTAGTTACTAATAAATACTTCATTAAATAACTTTTATTTTAATTGATTCTATCCTGTCCTGAAGATGAGTATTTCTTAGGATCCTCTGCTGTCAGCTTTGTTCCAGACAAACTAGTATGTAAATAGCCAGAGTGGAAATCTGATGCTGGCTGCAAGTTTATGATCTGGTTCTTTGGCTGAAGATGAAGTACTCAAAAATAATGTAGTGGAGCCTCTCTGAAGTGCAGGATGATCATGGCCTTAAGAGATCCACATATCTGCACATTTTTAGTACTGAGTATATATCCACATTAACAGGGATTGTGCTATTAGTGCACACAGATTCCTGTATGCAGAGGCAAAAGGATTCCCAAAACGGGCTGCATGGGCCACTGTAGGTCTCTAAAGACCTTTTGAAAGAGACAAAAGAATCAAACTTAAACAAACACAAGATCATAAAGTGGTTGGGTTGAATGGGATCTCTCCCTCTAGGTCAGGTTGCTCAAAGCCCCCTCCAGCCTGGCCTTGAACACTCCCAGGGATGAAGCAACCACAGTTTTGTAAGCTAACCTTGGTCCCACAACAGTTCTGGGAAAATTGACTCTGCCATCCATCGTGCAAAAGATCAGAAAGCTAACATAAGGACATAGGCCGGCCAAATATTGAAATACTGTTGCAGCTCGTATCTCAGTTAATTCCTAGACCCTGAAAAACTGAACTGTACAGAGGTGATATGTGCCAGCTACTGAAAGATCAATTTTAAGATCAACCATCAGTGTAAGAGCTGAATGTAAAGCACTCATTTTTCATCTAGCTCCTTCCCCATCTGTAAAATGTGAGACAGTACTTAGCATCCTGGGTCTTAGAAAATCACATTAAAGAAGAAGCATGAAAGGTTCTCCTCAAAGTAAAATCAAAATATTATTACTTTTTCCTCTTTTCCTCCCTCTCAAATGCCAAAATGAGAAAGTCTTGATTCAAGGACAACTCCTTGATGTAACACTGCAAGAGGTAAAGTACACATGTCCTTTGTAAGAATAGAAAAGTACAAAGCCAACAATGTTACTTGTTTATATATTGTCTTCCTGTCATTTGTGAACAGCTGCAGATTGCAAGCATTGCATATAAAGGCAAAACAACTTGTTTTTAATCTAAGCATCAGAGGTTTGTGATTTTTTTCCCCTAGCAAGTTACAGACTTTACACGTGACTTTTTATTATTGTAGATCCTTTACATTAAAAAAACATTAAACTTTTCCTCTCCATTTTCAGAAGCAGGTTAGTTAGTGCAACAAACTTCTTACAGTTAGAGAATGATTAAAGCAAGGGATCTCCAACAGAAAATTTAAATCTATATTTTATTTAGGATAAGAGGAAATGGACTCAAATTGCTCCAGGGGAGGTTTAGATTGGATATTAGGAAAAATATCTTCACTGAAAGGGTTGCCTAGCATTGGGATAGGCTGACCAGGGAAATGGTTGAGCCCACCACCCCTGGGGATATTGAGAAGATGTGTAAATGTACTGCTAAGGGACTTGGTTCAGTGGTGGATATGGGAGTTATAAATTAATAATTGGATTCAATGGTTCTAGAGGTCTTTTCCAACCAAGATGCTTTTGTGATTCCATGATCTTACAGGGATGGAATGTCAACTTTTCTACATTACATTTGTCTGAAAACTTTTTATCTACTCCAGCTCAGGCTGTGCCCTTCTAAGTCAAGACTAATTTGGATTGCACCTAAGGTGGGCTCATGCTCCAACTCTGAGAGACTTCCTTTGTTTCTTCCTTCTCTTTGAAGAAAGTGAGGAGCCAGGGAAGTGACTTACTGCTGGTGCTACAAGGGTCCACATCAGTACCACCATGGCATTTCAAGGAGGTGTGGTTTTGTTCCAATCTTCTGCTGCTCTATTTCACAAAATTTCTCTGGGCATGGGGGAGCATTTAATCAAATTATCAAAGGAATCACATAAAACATACTGTAAGTTGGATAATATCACAAGAAATGCCTAAAATTGAAATACAACACATAAAAACTGTGAAACGTATACGGGTTTACATTTTTGTGTTCCGGTTTTGAATGAGTCAATACTCCAAAATGCAACATTTACACTTTATAACCTGTCTGTCTATGGAAATCAGGGGATTAATCTTTCCCTGCTGCTCATAAAGAATTGACAGTAAGGTTAGCAGACCCAAATACAATACTGTTATAATCTTGGAGGTTATTCAACTCCCCTTCTCTACACTTACACAAGCTCTGGTGTAGTGTGTGTTGGAGCACCATAGTGGGACATTAAGCTTCTGTAGTGGGTTGACCCTGGCCAGACACCAGGCATCCACCAAAGCTGCTCTATCACTCTCCTCTGGATCTGGACAGGGGAGAGAAAATATAATGAAGAAGTCATGAGTTGAGATAAGGACAGGGAGAGATCACTCACCATTTACCATTATGGGTAAAACAAACTCAGTTTCAGAATATTCACTGAATTTATTACTAACAAAGAGCAGGATAAGGAAAAATAAAATAAATATGTAAAAAACCTTCCTCTCATTCCTCCTTCCTTCCCAAGCTCAACTTCCTCCCCACAGAAGGGCAGGGACATGGGGACTGGGGGTTCATCACACCTAGTTCCTGCAGCTGCTCAGCAAGAGGAGTCCCCTGCTCCAGAGTGGGGTCCCTCCTACGGGAGACAGTTCTCCGCAAACCCCTGCAGCGCAAGTCCATCTCACAGGCTGCTCCAGCATGGGTCACTCTGCCACGGGGTCCAGTCCTTCAGGCACAGCCTGCTCCAATGTGGGTCCCCCACAGGGTCACAAGTCCTACCAGGAAACCTGCTCCAGCATGGGCTCCTCTCTTCATGGGTCTGTGGGTCCTGGCCAGGAGCCTGCTCCAGGATGGGTTTCCCAGGGCTTCACAGCTCTCTCTCGGGCATCCAGCTGTTCTGGCATGGACCTCCTCCACACCTCTTCATACCTGTGGTCCTTCATGGGCTGCAGGGGCACAGCTGGTTCACCAGGGCCTGCACTATGGGCTGCAGTGGAGTCCCAGCTCTGGTGTCTCTTGCACCTAGTCCCCCTCTTTTTCCACTGACCTGGTGTCTGCAGAGTTGTTCCTCTCAATATTCTCAACCCACTCTTATCTGGCTGTAATTACATCTGTACAATAACAATTTTCCTTCTTAAATATGTTGCCACAGAGGCATTACTATCATTCCTGATGGGCTCGGCCTTGCCCAGTGGCTGGTCCATCCTGGAGCTGGCTGGCATTGGCTCTACAGGACACAGGAAAAGCCTCTGGCAACTTAGCACAGAAGCTACCCCAATAGCCTTCCACCTACCAAAACCTGGCCATGCCAACCCAACACAGCTTCTCTCCCTTTCCTTCAGGTTTATCTATTAAAACCAATCTGTGAAGCATCCTTCTACCTCTGTCGTGTAAGCTAATGAGTACAAGACAGTCTTTCTCTTCCCAGCTACAATTTTTTCAAAACATTTGGGAGCCCAATTTGGGTGATGGCTTAGTGTTGTGAAATTCAAGCTGAGTTAAGCAGATAATTTAGAATTCTCTAAGTGGAACTTCTTACAATTTCCTCTCAATATGAGACACTTTACTATATCCCTATCTGAAGTGCACGGTGTGTATATTAAGTATATGGCTACAAACCAATTCCCAGTTACATTCTGCAGCACAGTAGACAAAGCAGCATGCATGATGACCCCTGCACAAACTCTAATATAAAATTGTTTTTTAAGTAATATGCATATGCATATGAAACAAATTAGTATAACCACTGTATTGTTTGACTTCTCTGTGTCACAAATGTTGTGGTGCAGATTTTATTAGATAAATAAGGCAATGGTTCAGGTCTTTGCTCTTTCATTAATACCAGACTGTATTGCCCTTCCCTGTATCATGTCAGAGGCTTGGCCATTTGTCTATCTACATAAATGTGATGGTGGATATGAGACAAGAGTAACAAAAATGAGCAAGGAACAATTGCCTGCATAGCTGTTTGGAGATTTTCTTGGAAAAAGTTTCAAGAGAAATTGCAAGAAACTTGACAATGCTCATATAATCTGGATAATCAAAACCAGGTAAAAATTAAGAGAGCCTGGATTCTTTTGACTGGTTTAACTAAGAAGACAATCCATATCCAAATTGTTTATTTCTTCAATATTCCTAGAAATATAAGCCTGCATTTCACTTATTATATATATATGCTGAATTTTTTTAAAGAAATGTAACAGCAAAAACCCATCTCTGAAGAATATAGGATGTTGCTACGATAAGGCAGAGGGAGAAACAGAAAAAAAAAATCAGTCTCTAAAAACACCACTGAGGCCACAGCTGCTACATTTATGTGGATTCAGTAGTGGAAATATGGCTCCGGTTTTGTGACAGAAAAATATTGCCTGGGTAAAACCGACAGAAATCCTGTAGTATGTGAACTGCACAACATTATGCTTTTATTAGAAAATAAGCCATAGAGGAGCCTGCAGTACACTCCTGTCTGTGTTCAATAGACTAAACAGGGAAACAAGTGGTCTGTTTGATTTATGGTGTGCATAAATCTTGAGGGAAAAACCTTTTACTTATCAAACCTCTGTTCAAAGAGTGTTGCATGGAAACATAAGTAAGACTGACAGGAATGTCTGTTGGTCCAAGGAAGTTGGAACGGATGTGATAAACTTTTTTTTCTCTCGTTTTTACTGATTTTGACTTAAAACTAGGAGGGGCAAAAACAAATCTAAATCAAAGACGAAACACAAAAATCCTATCCACAGTGAACTGCTGCCTTTGTAATAGAATGGTCTCCAAATACAGTGAATTTCATGCTGACACTTTGATTAGAAAAAAACATTAGGAGTTCATTATTCTAAGCTCTTAGCAGGATTTTTTAACACTACTTGTTACACTGTGCACTAGCTCTTGTCTGCTTTGGCTAGTCAAGTCATCCTGGTTTTTTATTTCTTCAGGAAGTGGACCACCATTAAAAAATTCTGTAAAAGGTTTTATTTCAGCTTCAAAGAATGAATGATTCCTATGCCAAAGATTTACACAGTACGTCACTATAGATAAGCCTTCTCTGCTTAGTTATCCTTGATAAAATTTTGTTTATATGGGATACGCTTTTATACCAAATGCCTCTAACCATAACGGAAGAAATACTCCACGACTGGATAGTGACTATCTTCCTTTGATTGGCTGCCATGATATCTGGATACAATGATGACAGGCACATTATAAATAGGCATAGATCTCCCTGCCTCTATGAGGCCATTTATCACCTTCTTTGGAACATCTTCTAATTACTGTGCCAATGTAGGTGGTCACAGTAGCTGAAGGAGTTGCTTTAGGTAGACTGCCAAATATCTAATTTGTCTTGTCATCCTTCACATTAAGTGCCGATTTCTTGTAGGGTCATTTCTCTGTGCTCATTGTGCCTTGATAGCTCTGTTACCTTTGACACCATAGGCCACCTACTACTCCATAAGAAACTCCCACCCTTAGGTTTATGTGGCACCAACTCACTGTTTCTTCATCTGGCTGACAGCATTAGAGAGTTAGTGCTGATGGATCCTTTATTTCTTCCCTGTCTCTCCTGGCATCTCTCAAGGCTCTGTCATTATTCCCTTTTCCCTCTTCCCGGTCACCATCTGGATGTCTTTGCCAGCTGTCCTGGGAACACTCATTTCCCAGTATTAATGACTCTTAAATCTGATCTTCTGCCTGCAGCCTTGCTTCTGTGGAGTCTTGTGCTGGACTCTTCATGGCTTTCTTAGATGCTGCATGCCTAAGGATGAATATACAACTTTCTTCATGGCAGCTGTGCTCTTTATCACCTGTTTATGCACATGCCATGGTTATTCTGACTATTCCTTCTGTTCTGTCTCCTTGCAAACATTTCCTTCTAAAATACTGTTACCTTCACCACTGTTCTTCCATTACCTCTGCCTAATTCTACTAAAATTCTCTCACAATGGACTGAATTGAACTTGCTCTGACCTTTATTCTCCTTTGGTATTAGCTCCTGTTCTATTTGTTATAAATCTTGTTCCTTAAGGCAATTCACTACCTCGTTTCTAAATCAGCAAATTTGGCATATGTGTGCTAAACTATTTTGAGACTAAATCTGAAAAATGTAGAAGAGTTTATTTGTTCGAAATAAAGTATACTTTTAAGCTATTATGGTAAAAAACTTTAACACCATGAATATTTTTAACACTATGAAAAATATTTACTTTATACCATGGTGATAAACTGTGTCTCTGTGGCAGTACTATTTATATCTTCATGAACATTATATAAGATTTTCTATTGCAATATATTATACAGTAATTTCTAATTCTTTTAATCCAAAAATGTACAGCTGTAGCAAGCTGTATCTTGGGAATGTTGCTTTCCAGACTGCAGCAAAGCTCCTTTCTATATCTTGTCCCCCCAAACTGATGAAAGAGCAGAGATGAATTTTGAACCTGATTATCACATAGAATAGACATGCATTCTCAGAGGCTACATCTGACCACTCTTCCAGTTCTTTGATGGTAGATAGAGGGAATGTTTTATTTTACAAATTACAACAGTCATGGCATAAGACAGGCAGAAAAAAAATCACATTTAAATTCCATTTTATGCAGTTATATAGCTTCATAAGAATGAAAACAGTTGAATAATTTACTTATCTGACAGACAATAAGCCCATCTAGGCAGGTAAGAAAGAGTTTTGTAATTGGTAGTACTGAGTAAATGTTAGGCCATTTTCAGCACACTGAGTTAGATTTGAATCATCATCTTAAAAGTTTATTCAGCAACCAGCTGATCTCTTTTGTGGCTATGAAATACTGAAAGTCTACTGGTGATTGCTCAGAGATTTCAAACAGTGGTACTGCTGAGTATTTTCCACTTTCTTCTATTTTTCCCTTTATATTAAAGTTGTACTGTGAAGTCAAACACTGAAGATCATGAAGATCTTCAAAACATGAAGATGTAGTGGCAAATAGTGAAAATTTCCCCAGAACAGCATTTTCAAAATGTTATTTTAAAAGTGACAACTTTATAGCACCTAAAATCTGCAGAGCAAGAAGATTTGTAAATATCAAAGCAGACATTATCAACTAACTACTTGGCATATTAATAATGGAAATAATGGAGGGAACCTCTGGATATAATGTAATAAACCTGTTTATCATAACTCTACAAGTTTTATCTTCTCCAAGTCTTAACTGGAAAGTGCTCCAGATACGGCCACTGATGGCCAGGATCATGAATATTCAGAACACATAACTAGCTGCCCTTTATCCAGCATGGAAAAAGAGATTGACCTCAAACTCTGACTGTGCAGAAATCTATGGTAGAGCTTACAGCTGTGAAAAAACCCCAAACCCAAACCAAACCCCGTGACATTTCCATTAATGAGTACCAGCATGGAGGGTTAATTTATGAGAGACAGGGTAGGAATGCTCAGAGTTGAACTGTGTCCCACCATGACAACCTGATTGTCATTATTCTGTAAAAAAACACCTTCTGTTCTCCCTGCCTTAGAGTGTCTACAGAAATTTTCCCAGCTTTTAAGATGTTAATATTAACAAACACTGGACCACATCCAACCTGAGTTAATCTGCATCAATTATTTAATCTGAGAGGTTATATCTCCCTTGACTAGTGTGACTTTAGTACAATAATCAAAATGGTAGTATATGGTATTTGCTGAGAATACTTGTTTACTGCTGATGTCTTCTTGTCCCTTTGGGGTCCTTTTAAGGAGATACTGCCTATTCCTTAGCAATACAGTGGTGATGGTGACAAAAGATGACAATACTGAATTGTGTATTTACTGAAACTGAAATTTCATAGAAATTTGTGAGGACAAGAAACTCATAGAAAGTGTCCCATATTTAAAATGAAAATGTCAGATCTTGGTTTTCAGACTGATTTTACAGAAGTCATTGCACATAAACATTTGCACTTACCTAATTTTAGAATGAGGACAATCACTAAGTTGCAGGTGTTGGGATACCTTTTTCCTACTGGTTTGCCATTCATGCTCTTGTGCCTTTGTTCATCATCAACCACGTTTATTCTTTCTGAATAAAAGGCAGGCTTGTACGTTTGTACTATGCAATCAATACTTATTCAAAAAATAAGATTCCTCATAGACCACAAAATGAGAACTGTGAAATATATTTTTCTGAAAAGCTCTGGAACTGCCATATTACAATATACAGAATCTGTCTCACTACCAAAAAAATTCAATCATGCAAAAAGCATATACAGGCAAATGATATATATGGATTTAAATAGATGTTTAATAATCCAGAGAATAAAAAAGAACATTAATTTAATATCATATGTATGACTGTGATTCATATCTGGACAGAGTTAGCAAATTTTACAAAAGCACAAAGGGAAAAAAATTGACCTGAGCAATGGAATTAGATTAGACTGAGGCTTAGATTTCAACAACATAAACAAAAAAAAGCTCAAGAGAAAGACCAAAGAAAGGTAATCAAAATTTTAGTAATGAAAGTGCCAATCTGGGTTGCTAACACAGCTGTATGACATAAAGATGCCACAGAGCATCACAAGTTTCACACTTTATGAAAGTCTAAATATTTGCATTATGTTTATTTGTATAGAAATGTGCAGAAAGGAAATGCTGTCAAAAACATCTAAAGAGGTTTTCTGTACATCCATTGAGATTCAAAAGATACTAATTCCTTTTTATGAAGGACGATGAGACTCAGAACCTCCTACTTAATGGATGTATTTTTGTATATAATTAGGTTTTGGTTGTATTGACATTAAAAGAAAATCTACTGATTTTAGAATACTGAATTTTACCTATGTGGTACATTCAGCCATCTTCAGACAAAAATTTCTGTGTGCAGTTCTGGTTTCTGCAAGATAAGAAAGACATTAAGCTGTTAGAGAGTGTCCAGAAGAGGGAAACAAAGATGGTGAAGGGAAATACAACGAGCAGCTGAGGTCATTTTGTTTTGTCAACCTGAAGGAGACTGAGAGAGACTTCGTTGCATTCTACAACTTCCTCATAAGGGGAAGAGGAGGGACAGACATTGTTCTCCCTGGTGGCCAGTGACAGGACCCAAGGGAATGGCCTGAAGTTGTGTCAGGGAAGGTTTAGGTTGGATGTCAGGAAAATATTCTTCCCCTAGAGGAAGGTTAGGCACTGGAACAGGCTCCCTAGGGCACTACTCCCAGCACCAATCCTGACAGAGTTCAAGAAACATCTGGATGATGCTTGTGGCGTGACTTCTGGAGATGATGCTGTGTGAGGTCTTGGGAGTTGGCCTCAATGATCCTTTTGGGTACCTCCCAACACAGCATGATCTGTGTTCCCTAACAATAACACTCACAAAAATATCAAATACACATTTAGGTAAACTAGAAAACTTTGTCCCTGCTATATGGATTCCATTTTAATGGAGACTTCAAGGTTGCACTTGTGTAACTGAAGGGCAGACTTTCCATATCACACTTAGAGACCCAAACAACACTACCCAAACCACACTGTAATCAGGTATGTCTGAATTAACAAAAAGGCTCAATTTCAGTTCCAGTTTCCAATTTCTCATTGTAAAAGAAACATTTGAGTGTAATTTTACCTCATCACCAATCAAACACATACTTTTTTTTCTTAAAGCAAGCTAGATGCAGGAGAAGGAGAAGCACTATTAACAGTCCAGCAGCACATGCACTGACTTCCCCAAAATAGATGGATTAAGACAAGAAAAAATACTTTTTTGATAGAGAAGCAGATTTGTGATTGAAGTGTCTAAGGAATTATTAAAACCCTAATGAATCTTTTTAATTAATATCCACAGTGTCCTCTTAAGTGAAATAATTTCGGAGTTGCAGTACAAATTGTTTGTTGGGAAAAATATCCAAGTGTGTATATGTGTGTGTGTGTGTATATATATAT
>VWYI01047023.1:1109-13521 GCA_013399455.1 Anthoscopus minutus
TTCATAACATCGGTCTTCAATGAAAACAAAACCTCAAACAGTTCTAGCAAAAATTTGCAAAAGCTGGCTACAACCAGTGAAGTCTCTAAAGGAGATATTTTAGTTTCCACCCTAGATCACATTATTGTGGGAGAATCACAAGAATGTAAAATATTCAATATAGTAATACTTAATATTATAAAGCCATCCTTCAATATCATCTAACTCCATTAATAAGATTTTAATCCTTTGGCAGGTCATTAATGAAACCTTCTTTAAGAAGTTGCTTGTGGAACACAGAACTGGTGTCTCTATTAAGAAATTCTAAACAGAAACACAAAACTACCTTATCTTAAACATAGTCTAGCTGCAAAGCAGAGGCTCAGTTACTCATTTCCAAATGGCTACGTGCTTTCTGGTAGTTCAGTTCTCGGTCACAGAAGCCTCCATATCAAAACTGAAGTAATTACAAATATTACAGTTTCTTAGGTCACATTTTGTATCCTCTAGGACCAAAAAACCCTACCCAAAACAAACAAAAAAGCCCCCCCAAACAACAACACAAACCCAACAAAAAAAACAAAACAAAAAAACACAGGAAAGTTTTGCTTTCTAGTCTTCATTTAATCTGGTAACAAATAAAATTTGTGTTCTACTACATTTTGCATACCTGTGTTCTCTGGTCTTGAGCTACATCTGTAAACAGACGGGTCTTACTGACCTTCATCAGCCAACAATTCATCTTAATTAAGACTTGCCCCTGACCTGCCACCTCCCCAGAACCAGCTGCAGTGATAGCTGTCTCAACTCTTCACTGCAACAAAATGCGTCTTCATTGCCTGAAATGCACTGCAAACATCATCAGTCACAACCCCAACAGTAAAAACCAAGAATTCTCAAATATTCCTCACAAATTACAGCAGCCAAGAATAAAGTGATCCATTTGTGCCACAGATTTTTGCACCAATGATTAACCCTCAATAGCTGTGACTCATTTCAGTGTGACTTGTCATCTAAAACTGACAGGGTCACTGCAGCAACATGATTTTAGTCGCCCTTACAGGTGGAAAGGAAGCAGAACAGAAGTTGCAAGCATCAATGCAGCTGGCAAAAGAAGTGAGAAAAGTATTCAAACATACCACTTTGTTGCATACAGACAGTTTGCAAGGAAAATAAATAACTCCCTGACTGCAATTTAACTGCAATTTGGCATTATAGCTTGGGAATGGCCATAAGTTTACAAAAGTTCCCACATTACCTGAAAGACTAAAATTGATTTAAAATCTCCATGAAAAAGCTGTAAATCACCTCTGTTCTGAGCTGTGCATAGAAATTTCCAACTTTTCTAGGAGACAAGCCATTGACCAAAAGGCTAATTTGAGGCACCAAAACCAGGCTGGCTGATTACCTGCTCTTTCACCCATTCATTCCAAGGAGTTGCCCTCATGTGTTGTACACACCATAGAGGATCATGCCCTTAAGCAATCCAGAGTAAATTTACCATAGCCACCACAATGTATCAGAAAAAATTGTCTGCTAAGGTTGATAAATCAGTCAATTACCTGCTTCCTTGACTTTTATTCTTGTGTAAATGTTTTCAACCTGACATTAGCAATACCTATAAGAAGACGACCTGCATGTTGCCGAAACCAACTATGTAAATTACCAGCAAATCCTTAATTACTATAAACAAGATTACAATAGGCTTGTTTTAAAAAAAGGTTTCTAAATACCAGTGTCCAGAAAATAAAGCTCCCTTGCTGTCATTATTTGAGGCTGCTGGTTCAACATTAACTATGGCTCTGTGTAGGACCCTCAGAGCTCCCTTAGCCCACCTGAACACCACAGCAAGAGCAGCTGCTGTCTCTCCATCACTACTCCTTGCCTGGCTGAGCACAAACAGGGCAGGAGGTTCCCAGTCTCCTCAACTCCTTCTATGAGGTCTAAACCATCTTCCTCCCCAAGCCATGCACTCCCCTCATGTCCATAAAATAGGCAATTACTGATTTCATCTTCAAGGCAGAGCTGCTTCAGTGCCCCTGGTGGGAATCTCAAGAGCAGTCCAATTCTCACAGGTGGCAGAAGAGTGTCAGAAATCTGCAGGCCATGGTCCTTCCAGTGAGCTAATTTGGGCTAAAAAATGAAATATTAAACCTACAGCACCATAGATGCACATGATCTCAGGTAGAAATTTCCCTTTCCATACCTCCTCTCTCATTGGTAATATTGGTAATAGCAAGAGATTCCCAGAACAGGAGAACAGAAAATAGCTAATGCACAGATGCTGAAACCAAAATAACTGCAGGTATCATCCTCCTTCCTCTGCACACAGACATTACTAAATACAATGGACTGTGCAATAGAACTGGTTTCCTGCATCTCTTCATAGGCATAGTCAAGTTTTAAAATCGAGAGGTAACAAACTAACGAGGGTTTTTACAGGGACAGGCTGATGTAAGCCTAGCACAGCTCTGATACTTGAGGAAAGCTCTGTTAGAAGTTTTCAGCAGTGCTGCAAAACACACAGCAGATCCAGAACAAATCTAGTCATTTAAAGGAACATGTTTTCCAACTTTTTCCCCAATGCCCTCTGCTCCTCCGAGGGACAACTGCTTTACAGATGCACAACCTCAATGATTTACTTCAGCTTCCCCAAGAAACTACTAAGTGTATCTTTCCTACAGGATCTAACTAGAAAATTGGTTCTTTTTTAGGCTGAAACTATTTCTTTGTTTGGTCATATGTGCCTAGGACAGCAAGTTAACTCTCTGGCTTGTACATGTATGCACTGTACATAAGCAACAGATGAGGAGGAAACAGAATTTCCTTGTCTCTTATGCATAAAGCAATCTTTGAGAACACTTTCTGATGTCTTACTGCTAGCACAGAAAACAGAAATTCAGGGGACATTTGGCTGAAAGAGTAATCAGAAGTCCTAAAGAAGAACATGGTATTTCTGATCTGCCTTCTCCATGACTACTGTCTCTAATTTCCTAAGCCAGGCCAAAAATGTCAAGGATGATACAAATGGCAACTTTTACTTTTTCTCTCCTCTCCAATGCTTAAAGGTATGTAGTATCTTCTCTTGAATCAGTTCCAAATAACTTCTCTTTCTATTAACTTCTAAAACCACCAATAGCACTCAGGGTGTGACACTGATAAAGTACTGCTATTGCCAAAATGAAAAAAGGCTATTTCTTTCTCTAGTTTCCTACCTTTTCCTGACCAATCTTCTCCAGCCAGCATAGATTTATCGTAAATATTGACTAGCAAAGGGTAAAAAAGAATTATCAGTGATAAATGCAGTGATTATATCACAAGTGTTTTTGAAGAAAAAGAAGAAATATATATCTCATTGGTGCACTAATACTATACAAGGATTAAAGCTGAAAAAAGCCATGTGTGAAGCTCTGCCAATAGGTGTGAAGATTTTTTTAAAGAAAACTTCCTGTTGAGACACAAGGAAAAAAAACCCAACCAAACAAGCACTCAAAAAGAGATCTAATGTCTGTATACTATGATGATGAGCCTCCAAACATCCCCACAACCATCATATTCCCAAACAGCTCTGTCATTGCAATCCAGAACTCTCGGATCCAAAATTGTGTAAGGAACACAGTTACAGCTTACAGCACCAGTAAAATAGCAAGAGAAAAAAATCTTGCTTGCTGAATGGAGGCTTTCATCTCTCAGGCACAAGGTTAACCCAGGTAGCTTCTGGGGAAGGCAGAAGAACATATTCTCTTTCTCTTTATTGCTGCAGGTGTCTGGCTGGCTGCTCTTCATAAAAAGGACATACTGGAGTTTGAAAAACTGTCAAAGAGCTGGTTGTGTTTGCCCACCTTGATAAGATGATGTGCTGCTGTACATCCTGACCTGTGTCTACTTTGACTTTTTTGGTTAGCTCATTGTTTCCTTCTTTGAGCACAAATAATACATCTCAATTTCCCAGCAGACCCTCTGGCATCCTGGCAAAAGCAGTTCACTCCATTCAATTCAGAAGAGTAGTTACCACTACATATTCAGTAATCCCAACACTTCTTTTTGATTTACATGCAGGGCCAGGTTCTCACCTGTGAGATACTTGTGTATTTGGCAAAGGAGGAACACAGTACTAGCTCTGATTGTCCCTTGTGTTTTCTAACTCAGCCTCAGCCTGGAGATCAGCTTATCAGCAGCAGCTGGAAATGGCTCTTAACTAGCAGTAAGTAGATCAGAATGCATTCCAGCTGCGGTTTCATCTCTAACTCTTCCCATCTCTGATTCACAACCTATTCCAAGCTGCAGTGATATGAAGATATATGAAATAATAGGATTATTCCTCTCCTAGAAACATCTTTATGCAATAAGAATCCCCATCTGGGGACCAAGGCAACTTCCATAACATTTTCATCACCCAGGCACTACAAGGGAGATCAGAAGAAGGCTGCAAAGATGGCCCATTTCTGATAATAAATATTAAATTCAATTTTAAAAATAATGTTAAGGGAACTCACTGAAATCATCTTAAATTATTCTAAATATGAAAATCAGAAAGGTAGTAACAACCAAGGGAAAGTGAACTTTCCCTTTTACTAACATACAGAAAGAGAAAAACCCACATTAAGGACTCAAAACATTGACTCTTAGAAAAGGACTTAAAATACATGAAATTGTTGCTTTAGAACACATTTATTAAAGATGTTCCAGGAATCAATAAAGTAAAAGAAACAACAAAGCCAACTAGAAATCCCTGTCATCTTAATATGCAGGTGGCAATAAACAGAACATATATATGTTCTCAGATGAAGCCTCAGATCAAGGTGCTACAGTGCGTGTAATTATCCCTACTGTGCTCACAACCCCTATCAGGGGTCACAGAGCAAAGGGAGGAGCTCGCAAACTGTGTAGATGGCAATATTCAACCACAGCAGGTGACAACAGAGTACCTACTTTAACAAAAATACCTTTTAATTTTAGCTGGTTTCTGTTTATTTTTGCTAGTAGCAACTTCTCCTGCTCAGTTTCTGGTAAAAATGGGCTCCTCATTTACCATTTTACTCTGCCCCATTGCTCACCTGAGGTGTTTCGTTCTCATTAGCCTTCCAACTAGATCAAAACCAGAAAGTTTCAATTTCAAATACTGAAGTTATTCCCTCCTGTACATGTCACAGGAATCTAGTTGCCTAAAATTTAACCTTTTCTTCTCTCCCAAAGTCAGATTAAAACATGGCAAATTATATTCCCTGAGTTTCTAATTCCTCCCACAAGGCTGATATTATGGTGAGTTACCTAAGAGAAGTTTCAAGGAACATTTGTTTTGTCATGCTGTGTTTGCTACCAAAGAAAGCTGCTTTCTCTGTCCCTGAGAGGATTGCTTGGGGTTAACAAGCAAAGCCAAATAGGAGAGGATTAGGAAGCTACTCATAGTGGTAGGAGAGCACACAGCAGCAGACCATGTGGAATAGCACTGCTCACTCCCAGACACATGGTTTTAGACACCTTAGTTTTCAACCTTAATTCAGAGGTCACATAATTAATGTGCAAGCACTCAATTTGAAGTGGACATTCCTCAAACCTTATCTTATTTTGAAGACATTTAGGATTCTGTGCTAAGCTCCCAGTACAAGAAGCTACTGCTATGGGTACTTAGGGCACAGACACAGCAGAAATGACAGCAATCTGTATAAAAAAATCCACCTGCCTAAAAACCCACCTAAAATTTAGAAAGAGAGCAATAGCTAGAAGTGTCCATGTTCATATCCAATCCATCCCTGGCTTTTTCTGCTGAGCAGACAACTGTGACAGTGGTAGTGGAATTTGATTTTATTTTTCCAAAGTTCATTTTTCAGCTGAGAACTCCGTGAGCTTTACCGACAACTTTTACACAAGCCAGTAAAAGCTTTCAAAGACAACTCTGATTCTCCTGGGAGTGTGTCCATACTAAATAACGCAGTGCTAGGTGGTGATATCTGAGCCAGCTGGAGTATACCCACAAGTCGTAGAGCTGAATGAACCTGAGCACACTGCTGTGATAACAGCCTCCTGTACACAAGGCAGCTTATTTAGAGCTTGCTTTGTTATCTCAGTGTGGCACAGCACCGTGCAGGAAGACAATATAAACAATTATGATGTAGCCTATTTAGGTCTTACAGGCAATCTTCAAGTACCTCAAGGTGGGCAGAAGAGCTCCCTTTAGAATTATTCGCTGTATAAAGAACTCCCTTTGGCAATGCAGAATTGACAAAAGGATTATGTCAGCCTTTCCAGAATGAGGAGCAGGGTGAGAGCCTGGGAGCAATAGAAATTGGAGCAGCTCTAGGCGGTTATGCTTATTCTGGTGCCTGAGGAGGGCTCCTCATGGGCTCAAAGTGACAGAAACACAGAGGTAGATAAGAGGAAGTTCTGCTCCCAACACATAAAGAAATGGGTCCTCAGTCAGTAGCTGCCAGATCTAGATTTGGCACAGTGGTTTATAAAGGGAGACTCTGGCTGTGCTTCAGGAAAGCATGCAAACACAGCTACACCACCAGCTGCTGTCTAAATACTCTTGTCTGCCACCCTCTCTGTTCCTTACTTTGCACTCCAAGTAATGATTATCTAGTTGAGGAAGATCTGTTAGTATTTTAATTTTTGAGATGAGTAATTATTTGTCCTACTACACAAATCAAAGTGAAGTCTAGAAGCTTGCAAAGAATTTGTGTTCATTAAAGTCACATATGGGGATTATTCATTAAGCTAAACACACACTTAGTAAAACCAGCACTTCTTTTAATGCATTTTTCTAAACGTTACTTGCCCTGATACAAAATCTATCAGGCATCAAGATTCAGGACATGTCTAAAACATTCATTCAAAATAAGAAGTTGTAATTTTAAAGCAAGCTTGTGCCAAATCTTTTCACTTTCAGAAACTTTCAGATAAAACTTGAGACCATGCAGGAAAGAATTCCTTGCACCTGCACAGAAAAGCATAGGAAGCCTTGCAACAGAAGAAAACCACATCCAAGCTGCAAAACCCAGATGAGGGCCAGCAGAGCCACAAACCCTTCTTTAGGAAGGGAATCCTTAGAGTAAGGCCATGCAGAATTCAAAGGGGTGGTGACAGTAGCTTGGCTTTGAGTTGCTTCAAAAATGTTATTTCTACCCTAGTGAGCACCCCAAATAAAAACAGTGAAGATGTTTGGAACCTGATTTCATCTGCTGAAACTGCTGGTTATACCACTCATTACAGGATCACTACCACTTGGTAATCCTTTAATTTTAATGGAATTTATTCAAATAAAAATGAAAATTTTTTTTAAAATTTATTTTAATTAATTAATCATGTGCAACCTGATCTCTCCTGGTCTGCTGTGCTATCAGCCCAAGTCACTCTTTCCCCCTCTGCTCTCAATTCTGTTGTCTTAAGTACTGAAAAGAATGATGGAGAAGACTATTTATGCAGCCCAGTTTTTCTCTCTTTACTGAATGTTTCTCAGGAAAAAAAAACCCAAATATTACTCTTGTGTCATTTCAAATTACCTAAACTTGGACTTTGTATGAATTCTTAACCTGCAAAATGAAACAGCCTTATCTTAGTGTTAGGCTTAACTTGGAACTCTAACACTCAGAATAATTACACCACAAGGAAATTTTGAATTCCTTGAATTACTTTCAAGGAAATTCCTTGAAAGGCAGAAGAAGTTTCAAGAAACAGAGCTAACTCCTAAGCTGTTAGGTTTAGACATGACATTTAAAATATTTGGTGTCTAGACAAAGGAGGATACCAAGCAAGGAAAAGAGAAATTTTCTTTGGAAGCATAACACCACCATAAAGGTGACTAAGTTTGCAAAAAAGAAAACCTGAAGAACAAGATTTCAAGTGAGCTTATGGGTACAAGTTGCTGAAACTTTCACTGCAGTAGCCACAACACAGTGTCTAAGTCAAGTATTGATGCTGCTTATAGCCTAGAACATGTATCCCTTCAAATGAAGTATGGCTCTGAGTTTTATTATTTAGCTATATTTTAAAAAGAAAATCCCTGGAGAAAGGGATACTATCCCACCTTTTTGAAGGTGTGGTTTTTTTCCTTTAGACCAATATAATTTATCATTCTTCATGCCCATATCAGTGCATGTATTGTTCAGATAAAACATTAAAGGTAGAACAAAGAAAAGTTTTACTTTAGGGGGGGCAGAAAGAGAGAGAGGAAGAAAACTCCCCCCATTCCCATGAAAACTGCATTCTATTACATACTGCTGGCTATTTTGCAGTCCACATATTTTGCATATTATTATTTTTGAAAGGTGATACCTCCAAACATCTGGGAGGTATTTGAATGTGTAGACTCAAACAATACAAATCATGTACCATGAATAGAAAGCCAGGCAACAAAAAACAAGGAAAACCACCCAAATTGTTATTTAGAAGATATACTCTTCAAGAACTCCATAATCATGCTTGAAAAGCTGCAATAGTAAAAGGATTCCAGACACAATCTGTATCAGCTCTCCCTAACCATCCGAACTCAAGTCCATATTATGATTTCTTTACAATGGGAAAGGGGAAAAAAAAAAGTCATCTATACAGTGCTTCATGACAAATCACATGCCTTGTAAAGCTTCACGTTAGAAACCCTTTCAACTTCCAAAAAGTCCTCTTTTGTAGGTCATGCTCTCATTATCTTGCTCTGGGATCTGGTCTGATTAAATTATAGGAAATTACTAATTCTTCAATTTGAACAGCCAGCTCCTCCTGGCTCCTCTTCTTCCTTCTCTTTTTTCTAAACTTAATTCCTCCTACTCCTGCCTTCTTACATGTGAAAAAGACAACAATCACTCTCATACAAAGATTAAGTCATACTCATTCCTTATCCATTTTAAAAGTAAAAATGCATTCTGTCCACATGCTCTTATATTTCCCATTCCACTGCTCTCCCTGCTGGTTTTCCTGTTTGTCCAACTGTAGTTTTGTTCTAAATTTTTGGCATCCCTACCCCCTCTAAAATCTCATTCAGAAGATCCTGAAGACTGAATTAGCTAAATGAGCACAACACTGACTCTTTGGTAGCCAAATCTATACTCCAGTGTGATTTATCCATAGTTTGTACCATCAGACAACACTAAGATATAGCCTACCATTGACATGACTGAGACACTTATTACTGTCGCTATCTTGTAAAAGTGACTTAGTTTGCATAACAAAAATTTTTTTTAAAATCAGCACACAGTTTAAAGATACTTTGCATGTCAGAAAGGGTCCCCAAAAAGGGAGAAGGTACTTTTGAAAAGTCTGTGAGGACTTCACTAGCACAAGAATAATGGGGTTGTTACTCAATCCACCCAAAGGCTGCTGTTTATTTGAGAGGTGTATTACAGCACCAGCAGGACAACCATAATGAGAGCATTGAAATTATTAACCTCATCATACCAAGAATACTAATTTTCCCTATGTGGATCCTCTTGCGGACTATGTGCAAGATATCAAGATCCTTGCAGTGGCAAGAGGTCAAAAATAGTAAACATGTTAGAAGAATAAATAAAACATGTTAGAATAATAAATAAAAGCTTCCCCTTATACATGTTGTGTGCTAATAAAGTAATAAGCTCATCTGAAAGAGAAAGATTCCTGGTCCTGGTAAAAGCATTTTGTCTTGGAGGCAACTCTTAAGTACCAAGTAACAGCAAAAGCACTCCTGACATTGGGAAGTCTTTTGAAAAACCCATCCAATACAACCTCTCTTGCTATCAGAAAGTATCAGATGAAGCAAGCTGCAGAAATAAAAAATGAAGGAAGCTCTAAATTACTGTTAATTTACTTGTTTGATATCACTTTTTTTTCTCTGATAATATAATTGAGCAATAAAGACACAACGTAATAAAAAGCTTCACAGAGTTCAAGTTTTTTTTACTGTACAGAAACAGCTGAACACTTCAAGACAGTGGAGCATCCAACATCTGGAACAGCCAACACTGTACCTGGCCATGAAAGGAAGAAGAGTTACACCCATTCATAGTCAGACATCCAGCTTTTGATATGGAAACTAATATTGTATCAAATCCACATCTCCTCCTTTAACAAAACTAATCCAACAGAAACTGCCACTGCAGTTCGTTCTGCATTGAAAATATTCTTCAGAAACTAGCAGCAGTTCAAACTTCTCAATGTAGCATTTAATTCTGCCTAAGACTCTGAAATAAATGCAAGCTTTGAATAAGTGGAATTGTGGCATTCATTCGCAAATTGCATTGCTGACAAGCCTCTGAGACAGAACCAAACCCCAAGCACTATTGATTGCTGCACTTAAGGCAACGTAGTGCTCTAGATCTTAAGCTTTCACTCAAGTGCCTGAAGACATCCCAAAAGTTTTACTTTTCAGGCTGAGCTCTTCCAAGTTACATCGAGCAGTTCAGAGGTAGCAGACTTTCAGGAATCCTCAGTAAAGAAAACAGCCTGAGGTAGAATGGAAAGTGAGGCAACAAGGAGAAAAAAGGCAGGGTTGTGTTTATGCATATATTTTTAAAGATTCTTATACTGAGTAAATGAGAAACAAGTATCTAAATGCTAAAGTAGCTGAAAAAGAAAAAACCTCCTTATGTACATACACACAGAAATGAGTAAAATCCCTTAAAACAATCCAGTGAAAATGAACTGACTTGTCCAGGTTAGCCACATCCAAATGTAACCTTAAGACACGTGTGTACTGGGCAAAATTTTAAGTTATAGACCTAATTCTGCCATTGTAAACCAAGTCCACACTACTGCAGTATTTCATTTGGGTATGAATGAGCCAGTGTCTGTCCAGGAACTCCAAAAATCCTTTTCTCACTCATTTGTACCTTAAATTAAGAAAGATGTACTTTGTGTTTAACAAAGTGTGATTGAAGACATTCTGCTGGCATCTGAGACTACACAGTTTCCCAAACCTGACTTCTTTGGTCACAAAAACTCCACTTTACAATATATGTAAATACTGGAGTCTCAAAGGGCCCATCCATCTGACTGAACCATCCTGCTTTGGTCAAGGGACCAAAGAGGTTCATCCTGCTTTGATCAGGGGACTAGGCCACATGATCTGCAAAGGACCCTTCCAAACTAAATTATGTTGTAAACAACTCCAGTGACTTAAAGTTCAACCTTTACTCTGTCATTTTAAGCAGATGCCACCCAAACATTATTATTGCATCTAATAATTTCAATTCTTCTCTTCCTTCAAACACTAAGGTGTCAGTACTTAGCAGCTCCCTTGGAACTGAATTAAACTCTTGCAGCAGCCTGGTACATCTCCAGCAAAGTCTTGTAGGGAGAACTTCACCATTGCACGTGTTTTGGCAGTGCAGTCTTCTGAAGTGAAACTACCTACAAATGTAGGTGAGGGCTGTCCAGTGGAGTCAGTAGGCAGAAATATAAAATCAGGGTGCTAGTCAGCAGTGACAGCAATCCTCAGGTGCTCTGCATGGTATGTAACAATTTATGAGCAATTAATTAATGCCTAGAAACCCTGAGAACACAGCTTCCCACCCAAGCTGTACTAGAGCCAAGGACTTGCCACACTAAGTTACATTTGCTCAGTTACACTGTAACACTCATAAATTATCTGTGTATCCACATCTATTTATTTGAAAACAACTGTTACAGAATCCAAAATATCCAAGGGAGGTTTGGTAAGATGCTACATAACTTAGGTGTCCTGGAGAGCACTCACGCACCAGCAGCAACCTGTAACATGACTTGGGAGGGAATCACGATGCCTTCAGTGGGGCAGAGTCAAGGTTGAGCACAGCAGCTGACAGCATCTTTTGGGATATGTGTGGGGCACTCTACATTCTTCTGCCACCATTAATATGTCAAAATGAAATACACCCTCTGTCCCGCTAAGAAATGTATTGCTAAAACCAGCAAGAAAACGTATTTTACGTTTTCATTACGTCACTGAGTACCCATTAAAGCAATGTGTTGCTAAAAAAAAAACCAAACAAAAAAAAATCCACCCAAACCAAATAACTATTTACATCTGCACACTGAATTCCAAGGTGTTTTCTTAATCTAGAACACTATTATCCTGAGTTATCTAAAGTATTATTACTACTATCAGATAATAGCCTTTAATCCAGTGCAATCTAGTTGCAAGAGAAACCAAAATAAATGAATCCCAGTGAAAGGTAGCATTCTCGTGGGACAATTGGTGGGTGCACCTTTCACACACCAGGAAAAAAACCAATCTCCTCCCATGAACTGAAAAAGTGAAAAATTAATCCGAAAGAATTAGAAATTAGGCCGTGTATGAAAAAAAAAATTTAAAAATCAAAATAATAACACAGGCCGAACTCTATCAGCACAATGAAGGCAATTGTTCCTCGGCCCAGAAAAAGCCGTGACTTCCCCCGGCGCGGCGGTCAGGAGGTCGGGGCCGCGGGCGGCCTCAGCCGCAACCCGGAGGCGGGGGCAGCGCAGGGCCGGGCCCGGCGGAGCC
>VWYI01047023.1:15563-35392 GCA_013399455.1 Anthoscopus minutus
CTCCGGGCGCGGCGCTGCGCGGCGGCGGAGGATGCGCTGCCCCGCTCCTACACCCGCTGCTAATTCGCTCTTAAAAAAAAATAAATTAAAAAATAATAATAAATTTTAAAAGGAGAAAAGGTGTGTGTGTGAATTTGTAGGTCTCGACCATTCGCACTGTAATCTCCTCGTATGTGATGGGAACGAAAATAACATCAACATTTTTGGTTTTTTAATTAAGGTGTTTTTTCTTCCTGTGTTAGAAAAGCAAAATTGTGGTGGTATACAGCTAACCCCATAGAATTTCTTGGATGGGCTCAGCTATCCATTCACAAAGCACAGGGGCCGAAGGGGCTTTATTGCAGCTGAACTTCGGTGTGGGAGGGAGAGGTTGCTTTATATACAACTCCCTCCTGGCCAAAACAAGCACCCAAAATAAGCCAGAAAGAAAGGTGGGCAATTTTCAGAATAGGTATTCTGACAATTTCTAGTGCAGGTTTTAAAAAACGGAAAGAATACAAGCATGAAAATCACAACTACTTGAGAGTGTGTGTGTGTGTGTGGAGGGGGGAGGAAATCAAGATTAGGTCACCCCTAATGGTTGATTTAACTGCTACATGATACTTCTACAGTGCACACCGCAATCTGGACTTTTGAAATGTACTTTTTTTTTTCCTGCTGTAATGCAGGTATATGAAGCTTTATCCTGAAGCAAATCCAGTGTGCATTATGAAGCCAGGATAGCAGCTTTCATTAACTGATACATATTCTCATTACTTCACAAATCACACATCTTTCTTCAAAGACAGACATGAAGGTGGGGAAAAAAAATAGAAGAGGGATTGGGTCTCACTAAAGCACAAAAGGTACTCCGTGAAAGAGAAGTGCTCTCTTTGTGATTTGCAGTCATTTGGATAAAAGTTCACACAGAGGTTGTTAATGATTTAAACTCCAAAACCTGTTACTACAATTGAAGTAAAATTATTTGAAGCATGGTTGTTTCATATAGCTCTCTCTTTGTGTAAGAAAACTTTGAACTTAGCAGAATACATAATCAAAATCGTGAGTCAAATGTTGCAAAAATGAAAATATGCATTATTCTAGCACGTATACCTGTTAGAATTTTTTGGCTTTTGACAACCTGACTCATCATTTTATCGCACTATTTTTTATCCTAACTTCAATTTTTTAAAAATAAACAGCTGCCTAGGAAAACATAAAACAGCAAATCTGCAACCTAAATATTTTTAAACAGTAAATTTAAACTCTTAATCACCTCAATTTAGAATGGTTTCACACAAACTTATACCCATTTTACAGCCACAATAAGCCTTTCAGAAGGAAAAAAAATATCTGAACAATATTTAAAAGATTACATATATGACAATCTCAGGCTCACTACCCTGCCTATGCAATTCTGAGTTTCAAAACTACATGTACAGGGTACACATCTACTGAGACAAAACAAATTCCTCCTGGCTTCAGCTGGTTTATCATTTCACAGCACAGCTAAAATACTTCATTTTCATGGAGAGATTTATTTCTTTTTAATCCAGAGGTAAAACCAAAGCGTGCAAGTGTTAGTATTGGAGATTTCTGGGGGTAGGGATGAGTCCAAACATCTGCCTTACACTTACTCATGACCAAGAGTACCAGAGATAGATTCCCTCAGACTGTTTAGGTCCTGTCTTTTCCCTCTGTTCTCCAGTTTGTAATGGTTTTGGAGACTTCTACCATGTTAGTAGTGATAACCAAAAATATCAGAGGCATTTTTCACTGTGGCTCACAAACCTCAATTTCAACTAGCAAAAGAATTTTGTTCACTATAGGACCTGCAATACTAGAATTGCTTACTTATTTTTTCAATACATGCTAATGGCAACTGTGCTGAACCAAGCCAATTTTCAGAGTAGTGACCGAGCGATCCTGTCTGTGCAGGAGGCCACAAAGTAGCCATTTCAGAGGGAAAGGGTACGGACTCTGCACTATGATCCACCACTGCTGTGGCAGCCCTTCCCCAGGTGCTCTAGGAGGACAGGACACAGGAAATACTGTGCTCTTCACTATCATATTCCTCATGCATTTCTGGCATAAATTAATGTTGACATTGTCAGCATTCATTTACAGTGTGCCATGTGGGGGTTTTTTTCCCCTCCACCATTTGAAACTCCCTTTGGGGGAGTTGAGGTGGCTGCAGCAAAAAGGCACCACGGGAACACAGCTCTCTGAAAGGGCCGTGGGGACCGGCACACAGCAGAGCAGCATTAAATCTCTCTGAGGGTGACCTTCTCTTCCATAGGCATCCTACCAGTTTTCCTAGGAGTTTAGTGGGCCAAGCCTTGAGCATGTTCTGCAGTGAAAGAAATCCCAGTGCTTGAATGAATTACCAAAGAGAAACTTTATATACTCTAGCTTTGAAGAGTTTCTAGGCCCACACCTGAAAATACTCAAATACTTGCTTTTTCATCTCTATCCTGGCTAAGTACATTACTCCAGATCTTGTCCTAGGTCAACAGAGACTATCCAGCCTTCCTACTGAAACAATAGGCACATCAGTCCTCCCTTCTCACTATTTTATACATTGATTTAAAGAAGGCCACAATGATGCTACTTGAAAAAATAATCTCCCACTATGTTTGGTGGTATAGCACAAAAAGAAAAAAAATTAAGTCAGCAGACCACACTTTTGAACACTTTTAGTCCAAACATAAGAAAATAGTTGCAAGTCTTCCACAGATAACATAATATAAATAATGCATTGTTTCTGCAGCTCCTGCTATTAATAAGTAATGATTGTATGGCACCTTCCAAACACCAAACCCAGTTACACATATGAATTAAGTTCAGCTCCAGAAACCACTTTTGAACAAAGTAAATATTTTCTTCGCTTACACATGAGAAAAATGAAACAAATTGAGTAAATAAGCTTTTAAACAGTAATAAATGATGTAACATTCCTAAAACCTTTGCAGCATATCTAGTATCCAAACTGTCTTTATGCAATGTACCAAATACTTGAAAAGATTACTAAACAGAAGCTTAAAAATTAGCTGGCATCCTTACTTTATTCTTTGAAACTTTAAATTCTGCTCCTAGGGTCAGTTTTTTTTAAAGAAGTGTGCTGAATAGAAAAATGAGACCATTTTAACCAGTTCCTGGGCCCTCTCAAAGCAAAGTATGGCTGCCTCTGCTTCGAGTATAACCTACCAGAAGGAAGACCAGGTCAGTTGTCTGTGTCCCTGAGCATGCAGCAGAGAGTTATTCAGGCTCCATGGGCTCTTTTTAAAGTTACTCAGTTCTTTGGATTAATTTCCTGTTGAACATAGGAAAATACCTTTTATAGCCTCTCTATCGTCTCTGTATGTACAATGAGGCCCACTAGTTTTAATTGAAATTACCATCACTCACATGTGTAGGCCATCACCTTAACAGTATAAACTCCTCTGGCTTTAATTTATGCCAATATTTCCATGCTCAGCAGTACCTATGAATCACTCCTTCAAACAACATTTGACTACAAACTTCTCTTTGCTCCTAAGCTTTTGAAAGGCAAACACAAAGGGATTAACAAACCCATAGGACAACAGTTCATGGAGACCATCATCCATGTTTACAATTGCTCTGTAAACAAACAACATTAAGTAACAGGTTTGTAGGAATAATTAAAAATAACAAGTTAGTGGCTGGCAAGGCCACCAACCAACCCCACAAAAGCCAATGAGCAATGGTCAGAAGCTATTGTTGTCTGATGAGTATCATCCTAGGACACATAACAAACAATTACCAAGTGGGAGAGGCACTTGCATAGCCAGTAGATCCTAAATGACACACAGGCTTCAGCTTTTTAAAAAGACAATCAAATGATCCTTCTGCAAAGTTTTTAACCTCTTCTCTCCTAAAATGAAAGCCACTTCTAGGCAAGAACTCTTGCAGAGAGCATATTGAATCACAAATGTTCTTGAACACCAAGAATTCCACTAGTCTCAAAGCCTCCAAATGGAGAGGCATCAAGGAGGAAGAGTACAATATGACCTATGCCTCTTTGCTAAAACACAACTGGTTTTCTCAGAATCTTGTCTGAATCCCAGAAAATTAACTAGCCATCATCACTGTATAACAAGCTTTAGCACAAAATGCTTCTAGTTGAGGTGCAAATGTATTTTGAGTATTAACACATTAATACTTCTTCAGAAAAACCATGGTGTTTATAATTCTCAGCTGTTAGAATAGCACACTACCTAGGCAAGATGCTGCAGCTTCTAATTTCAATTTAAAAAAAAAAATCAACATTTTAAGGCTGGTGGCCTTAAACCCATGCTGATTTAAAACCCCAGATTTCATAGGCCAGAAGTACATTGTCTATAGGTCTGAAGAAGAACCATATATTCATATCCACATTAATTTTGTTGGTACTTAAATACTGTAGGACACTTCTTCAGTGTTACCAAAGAGTTTCATGATTCTTATTTTACCATAATTACAGTTGTCTTTTCAATTTCATAATTACATAATTTATATGTAATGTCATGATATTACATTTAATATAATTAAATATATCACCCTTTCACATCCCTTTTCTCTAAGCCTATTTTTCTAAAAGAAACAAAACCCCAAACCAACTAAACACCCAAACAAAAAAGCCAACCACTCACCTGACGCTAGGACTATCAGAGTTAGGCGTACAGATACCTGAAATGCAGAATTTCTGCCCCAAGTCTGAGTGAGCAACCTCTTACCCAGTACAGATTAAATATAGAGAAAATAAATTAATATTTTACAAGATAAAACACTAAGCAATTTCTGAACAGATGAAAAGAATTTGTTTAGTCAATGGAGGACTAGAACACTTAGCTCAGAGCTACTGCAGTTACAAATGTGGAAATAAAAATGGATCTGCTCCAATCCTGATCTTTTTGCATAATTTTATATTTCATATTTAAGTGCATTGAAATCAATAACTTTATCCCACCCTAAGAATTGTCCAAGGTAAATCAGAGTGAGACCCAGAGAACTCCTCTCATTTTGCTTCTGCTTAATAGTTTGCTAGTTGCTGGTTATCTGAAGATTTAGGCACAGCCTTGTTATCAAATACCTGCCAGGGTTTAAGATATTACCTCCTCCTGGAAAAACCACCCTCCAAACTGGCAAAACAGAATGTATTCATCCTCCTGTCTACTTCCATGAGAAGCCTTGCAGCTCCATTAAGTAGCAAGACGACAGCATTTTAAGCCACAGCTGTTTGCTAAATGGAAGTGTGTCCAAGTTCTTAAACACCCTGTTACATCTATGTTGAAAGGCAGTATCTTTCAGTCTTCCTGGCTGCACCAGCAAGGTGGTAAATTCCTCAGGGAAATCAATTCTAGTTTCTCAATTAACTAGCTAGTTTTCTATTGTTAAAACACTGGAGTAATACTGAGACTGCGCTGAACCATGAGAGCTGACAAGACCCCAGGTAGCTCAGCTGCCATCTAGGACTGCACATTTACCAAACCCATCTCCCCCTGACACAGCACCTTATCAGAGACACTGCAGGAGGAAGGCAGGGACAGAGTGGCATGGCAGTGGTATTGATGCCAACTATGTCCTCTCTGGAACACCTAAAGAAGGGTGAAATAGAAGGGCATTTGGGATACCAGAAATGATGGTGGTGCTGAGACTTCATGTTCCCAAGGGAAAGAAATCCATTGGGATAAGGGAGGGAAGGACTATGCAAAGATCAAGCTTCTAGCAGAGTTCATCTGCCTGGGGAGATGTATTTCACAGGTAATTCAGCTACACTTGACCATGCTGCATGCTCTCAGTGATAGCCCTCACCTACCGGCAGGCAGAAAGGTTTGGGCTGCAAGTCACCCTGTGGAGCATGAAGGCATGCAGCCCACAGGAAATCTCTCCTTGCATTGGCACTTCCCCATTGGGCTGCACAACACACAGGAAAAGGTTATTTGTCTTTTGAGATATTAGAAATAAAGACTAGCTTCCTCAACCCCTGCTAACACTGATGGAAATGCTGTTTCTAGTCCCTACTTTTCAGCAGCTCTAAGGCCACCCATGCTCTTTCAAATCTGTAGTTTACAGTAAGATGAAAATTATTTGTCCAAAACAAATAGAATAAGAATAGTGAAAAATCCCACAGAGAAGCACTAAACTTCATGAGTAGGAAAAAAGAAGTGATAATACCTGGAGGGAAGCAGCTTCCTTTTCCATAAAAAAAAAGCTGAGGACTGCATCCTCAACAAATTTGCAAATGATTTAAAACTGGAAAGAGTGGCTGACGTTGAGTCACCTTTCAGAAGTACTACATCAACAGAAGTGGGCAGAGCAATGTCTTGAAATTCAAAAGGGGAAATTCAAAGTAATGAGGAAAAGCCCTGGGCACTAGCATATTCTAGGCATTTACCAGCTGGAAAGCAGCTTTTCTAAGAAGGACCTGGAACCTGGTAACAAGAAGGCAACCACAAGCCAGCAATGCACCCTTGTAGCCAAGAAGGCCACCAGGAGGAAGACAGTTGTCAGCAGATTGAGGGAAGTGATCCTGCACCTCTACTGAGTGCTGGTGAGGCTGCTTCTGGAATGCTGCCTCTCATTCAGGGCTTCGTGGCACAAGAAATACCTGGACTTACTGGAGCGAGTCCAGTACAAGGCCACAAAGATGATTAACAGACTGGGGCATCTACTGTATGAGGAGAGGCTGAAAAACTGAGATTATCTGGCCTGGAGAAGGGAAGACTCTTGGAAATCTCATCCATTTGTACAAATGTCAGATGAGTGGGAAGGAGGTTGAAGAAATCAGACACTTCTCAGCAGTGTCCATTGGCAGGATAAGAGGCAAGGGGCACAAAACAAAAAACAGAACAAAACCAAAACCAGAGCAACATCCCAAAACCAAACCAAACAACACAACACCAATGTTCCATCTGAGCACAATTTTTTTATTTTTTGCTATTAGAAGATTCAAACACTGGCACAGGTTGACCAGAGAGGTTGCCTGAACAACTTCATTTACCAGTCTGAGCACTGAGGCTGGTCTAGACGATCTCAAGAGGACTCTTCCAATCTAAGTGGAAGTGTTATAATGTAAGCATTTACTGTTTCCTAAACATGGTATTCATGTCTGGACTTATGGGAGTAGTTTACAGAACACAAATACTCCACTATGCTTTTTTAGCTACAAGGACTCTACACCAAAAACACCCTTATGTTATCCAAAACTCTTTAACGTCCAAATACTTTTTCTTAGAATTGCTACTGGCTTATGAGCTACTTAATAGAAAATGTTAATTAATCATTCCAAACTTATGGTTGGTGTTTTATTTCCTCACTCTTCTTTCCTCAGTATCCTGAAGATTATATAAACTAAATGAACTCATAACTGCAGAGCAGTTACAAGAGTGACTGTCTTTTTAACCCCTCTAAAATGCAAGCACTGGAAGTTGGCTGCCTTTTTTCTTAGACATTTGGAAAGCATCATTACCTCTACCTTTCAGCTAGGGACATGCACTCTGTCTGTGGTAGTTCACCAACAAAGCTAGATGTAGAATTTTAAAGCTGCTATTCCCAGCAAACAATTATCATCAACACATCCCTGACATGTAGGTGCTGTGGCCACAGGATTTAATTTTCTCACTAACCTGCAGCCATACTTCCTTAGCACTATTCTCTCCTTTCACCAGTAAGCACACAAATTTACACTTACAACCCTCGCACGTTGCCCACTTGCACTAAAGGTGCCCAGGTCATGGAAGTAAAATTCATTAAGTACCCATATAATCTGACTTCTTATTACTCTTATTCTCATTTAGGTTTTGGGAGGGATAGAGATACTGCTGTACGCTGAGAAACACCGGGGCATTTCAGCAGTATCACCCAAACCTAAGGGGCTCGATGCTGCACGGAGGCCATGACGGCTCTCGGTAGAGTGGCGTGCTCCTGCCTGCAGATGGAGTCTCGGTCCCAGTGAACATGGTCTCATACACTTCTTTTCCCCCAACTCGAGCAACAAAAAACTGAAGGAGTTGTGGGGCAGAGGTCTGCCCCTTTGTGTGCCTCCCTCCTCAAAAAGGAACTGTATGAATGAAGAATTGAGGGTCTGAAAAAGGAAAAATACACAGTTTCACTCAAATACTTTCTAGTCTCTCTTCGTATATGTCCCCTTCCCAACAAAAAATGTCCATATTTTTTGTATTAAAGAAGAAAGAGGGGAAGAAAGAAGATAAAATGTTCTTAAAGGGAGGAGTACTTTTTCCATATTTCCTTGGAGGATTTTGCAAGAGCCAGAATCAGTGGAAGCAGGTGGAAGCCTGAACAGTATGTATTCCCTGCATAGCCAGAGAAGGTATGGATCTCGCACTTTAGTCTTGGAAAGGTTGTCAAGCAGAAGATAAAAGGGACAAAACAAGGTGACTGACTTTTAGAGAAGAGGTCCACCAAGGCCATAGACTTGTTCAAGATTCAAGATGTTATTGCTGGGGTTTCTTGGAAATCTTTATTACAGTTCTGAGGTTTTGTTCATTCTAATAATATTGAATGGCAGCTTTTAAGAAAATGAGTAAGACTTCCTGATGTCAACAACCATTAAGTTAGGTGGCCTCTCCCCCAAGGTGCCAAGAACAGTGTCCATCAGAAACAAAACCTTTTGGTTGCCTTATGAGCTCTACAAGAGCTGTATCATTTCAAATCAGAAGGGAGACACTGTGATGCTTTCATTTACATGGGAAAAAAAGAGCAAAATCAGGGCTTTCAAAATCATCTGTGTAGCAAAGCAATTGGGAAATGGGCCAAGAAGACGCTCATGAGTAGCCTTCCAAGAGAAAACAGCATTGGAGAGATGCTCAGTTCCACAATGGAACT
Organism: Anthoscopus minutus; assembly: GCA_013399455.1. Classification (NCBI taxonomy): domain Eukaryota; kingdom Metazoa; phylum Chordata; class Aves; order Passeriformes; family Paridae; genus Anthoscopus; species Anthoscopus minutus. The sequence goes on from VWYI01047023.1 coordinate 24,390, forward strand.
GAGATTAGGAAGAAACCATGTGGAACATCTTTCTGATCTTCTAGTGTAAAAAAAAAGGAAAACGACCATACAGTGGAGTAGAGAAATTCTCCTAGTCAGGGTTTGTCAGGCTTCTATGAATCATACAACCCTCCAGTCCCCACAGCTGTGATACCATGTCAGACATAATTACTTCTGCTGTCCAGCTGGGTATGCTAATCAAGGAAGCTGGGTCAAGTCTGACACTGCACCTACTTTCTCTCTTCTCTAGTGCTTAAACAACTTAAAAGTGTTGAGAACTCCTAACACTCTTCACTGGACAATATAAAAACATGAAGATTGTCATCCACCATTGCTGAAGACCTTCACAACACGTGGGCTTTTACCAAAGATCCTGCTTTATGTACTCAGTACCTCTGAGTCATCATAAGTAATTAAGTCCAACAAATTACTGGGACCTAGATATTCCAGGTTCCAAAATAAGAAACAAGAAAAGAAAAACAGAACTAAAACATCATCCAAACAAACCTAAAAAGATGAAGATATTTTAGGTTGCAAGGAAAGTCTGGAGACTTCCATTGTGACAGCTCAAATGTTTTAGCTGGCTGAAATTGTCATACCATCATGTAATAAAACAGAATATCTAATTTACACACATTTTAAGCTTAGGATCCCTCTCTCTTCCCCAAGTTACCTCTAAACTGTTGCCTTATCCAGTTCTTTACATCTCCCTGTTTCATCTTTACAACTGAGGCACATCCCTCCCCTTCATCCTACCTCAGAATATTCTAACCTACATGAACATCTAAGCTTTATATTCTTCCTCTAATTGACCATCCTATCTAATTCAAAGCCTCTAGCTTAATTTGTTATTAAAAGCCAATCATCCTTACCAAAATCTTTCCCACCTCCAAACTGCCATGCCTTCAGCAACTTCCTGTAATATGAAGACTTTTCTGACCAGTGTCTTTCAAATTGGGTTGACTGTACTTTTCAAACTGACCTTCTCTGACATATTGCTTCTCTCCTGGTCCTGTTAAACTCTCCTATTACCTCAGTGACACGGTCTCCAGCAAGGCTTCCCATACTACTGAGTGTCATACTCTTCTTAGCTGTTCCCTGTACAGCCAAGCTTCAGGTTTTTACAGTACAGCTTTTTTAGAGACAAAGTGGTAACACATGATTTTGCCATAGGGTTTGGAAAGAAAAATATTACAGACATTTCAAGGGCCTTTAGAGGCCCTTAAGGGACTGTACCTGCTCAGACCCCAGGCTGAGGCACCTATGCCAGCAGGCACTTGGAAGGAAGGTACTTCTTTCATGGCTCACATCTCAAAGCCTGGCACTTTTTCAGGTCTTCCTCACCAGCACTTTAAGACAGGACATCTACCCAAAATCCTGTTCCCAAAAGGGAGAAAGTCTGCTGAGTGAAAAGGCTGTGTCAATACACAGAGGATGGCAAAGCCACCAATGCAGAAAAGTTAGGTTACAGGTTAGATCACTTGTTTCTTAGTGATAAGGTTAACAATATTGAAGGTAAGAGTGACTTATATATGAGTGCAGGAATAAAAAATCCTGTGTGAATTAAGCTACTTTTGCATCTCTCTAAGCAAGGACTAGCTTGCCATTCCATCGGCCTAATAAAAGGCGGCCTGCTGAGCCCCTCTTCCCCCGTGATGACCCTGAGCAGAAGGAGACCGGCACAGGAGGCGAGCAAAGACAGGGCGCCCAGAGCAGTGCCGCTCTCCCAAGGTACTCCCTTGGCTCCGCGGATCCTTTTCCCGAGGTTTGGAGGTAGCTCCTGTCTTTGCCGTTCAGAGCCGGGGGTAGGCGGGTGTCCGTCTCTCCCCGCGGGCTGCAGAGAGCGGCCGGCACCGGGGGCAGCCGCGCTTCAGCTGCTCCCAGAGCGCATCCTCGGCCCGGCGGTACGAGCCGCCCTGAGTAGGCACCGGGTCGCTATGGATCGGGGCGGGACGGGGATGCAGGAAGCGGCCGAAACCACCTCGCTGTCACAACAGGCAGTGAATTTAAGAATGTGTTTGCCCGGCTCTGCTGCGATACTGGAGCCTACAGGGACGATTCGCTTCTGTCCTTATCGCCGATTATTAGAGAGTGACTCTTAGCACGACTTGGATGGAATCAAGTCCCCGGGACACATGCACAGCAGTCTGGGGCACTACTGTTTCTACTCCTCTAAGTTAAATATGCTGAATCACTAAAATTTAGATCATTAAAGCAAAATTTGAGGCAGGCTTTTAACTACCATATAGTAAAGCCAGTTTTTGAGTAAAATTAACAAAAGAATTTGGGTGGGAGGAAACACCCAAAAACTCAACAACAAACCAGAAGGTTTCATCAATGTCACTTTAGAACAAACCAAGCTGGTTGGCTATTTGCATGGTTCAGTTTGTGCTTGAGCACTGGCCCAAAGATATTATGTTTTGCAGCCAACTTTTCCCTTTTGCTTAATTAAAACTACAACGTGGATAGCAATGTCTTAAAAAAAATTACATGGTGGAACACCACATCCACCTGCACTCTTAAAGACTCTCTACATACCCTACCAGATCATTGGTGAGCCAGAGCTGCTGTCTGTCCCTTGACATCTCCCCATTTAAATATCCCACAAGATCTGCTACTTGAGCAGTGGCTTTCACTTGGGCCATTTTCATGGGGGTTTAGCGGTGTGCGTGGGTTTTGCATTGGTTGATAGTTAGGAAGAAGGAAACAAACCTCAGGACACTGTGGAAGTGCTCACTCTTAATGCAGAAGATGTGAATGAGATGCTGGAGGAACTATGAATTTCAATCTCAAACCAGTCAAATATGCAAATGCTGGTGCTGTTAACCATTCGACTGCCAAAGCACATTTTATTACACTGCAATTTCTGTCCCAGATCTTCTCCACAAAATATTTGTGAATGTTCCTATGCACCAGGATAGCACAGAAAACAACTGCTGCAAAAATGCACACAATCCATAGTAGTGTCAGAGAAAGAGTTAGCACAAAAATCAGGATAAAGTTGAGCCCACCTGGTCACATGGTATGCGACTGTGGCTGAGCTTCCCTAACTGTTCTTGCACATGCTCTTAGACTATTGTAATGGCAAATACAATAAATAAAAACTAAAATACTTTTTTCACTTCAAATGTGCCAGAGAGGACAAAGACACACAGTTAGCTACCTCATTATGTCATTGCAACTCAATAGCCTGTGATAGTCTGTACAATCCTAAACCAGTGGGTTTTCCAAGTTCTGAATTGGAGAACATATACTGGAAATAAAGGAGTCGCTCTGCCAGTTCATTCTGGATTTAGAAGCTGAGTTTTCAGTTACTACTTGCCAGTTTCAGTTCTACCACTTTCATTATATTTTTGATGACTATGTACTGAGCATCTAGAAAATTGGTACCTTTACCACTACCCTCAGCACTTTCTACTTCTTCATTTAATTTTAAGTTGTTCATAGCAGTAGCATTACTGATGCACACATTTGGATGTGAAAGAAAGCATCACACGAGGTACAAATACAAAGAAATTGGTTTAGAAAATGGATCTTCTTGTAGTTTCATGTGTAGGGCAGAATCCAGAATTATGTTAGGCTGCTGAGGCCCCCACATAGCTCACAACTGCAGGTGCCTCAGAACCATATCTGTGACACAACCACACATTGAGAAGCTGCCTAGGACTAGCAGAAAATGGATATTACTTTTACTAGTTGCTTCTGCATTTTCCTCAACAAGTTTCCCCCTCTGACAAAACCAAATATCAGGTAATAGCCGCACATTTTCCTTCAAGAAAGAAAGTGAGCTTAGCTTACCTGTATCCTGGGGCTCACTAAGTGGTGGTCTGCAGTATGAAGGTCTGTGTGTCATGAACCCTCCTTTTAGCTTCTTCGCCTCTGCTCCTTTGATCTGGTAGAAAGGAGTAGCAACATTCACTGGTCAAACCACGTGCTATGTGGTTCGGTCTCAGGTGGAATTCAGAGAACTTTTAGCAATATAAGTTAAGTGCAGGTGCTTCCAGAGCCAAACAGCAGCTAAGGCTTTTTACCCTTAATTTCAGTCATAGATGTAGGTAAGGTTTAGGCCGGGGGAAGCAGGCTGGGTAGGTTTGAGTTTTGGCTTTTTTTTTTTTTTAACTGTTGAATACTAGCCCCTGAACACATTTTCAGAATCAGAAGTGTGAGGCAACTCTTTGCATCTTCCCCACCACCACATTCAAATGCTCCATTTATTTTTGTAGAAGACAAATAGTAATAACCCTTCCTGGATGTTTGATGGAAGTGGGCTGTAAAGTGTTAAGGTGCTAAAATAACCAAATTTTGCTGTTAGTCTTCAGCTACCTTCCTGGCAGTCTGTCATCATACCTCTTCATTCAGGGAAGTTCTCCTGGTCACCAGGCTCTCTGACTTACATAAAAACATAATACATAAGAGTTTCCTTCTGAGGGAAACCAGGATTCATTCCAACACAGACTCAGGTGGCAGCCAGGCTGCTAATTCCCAGACCAAGACTTGAAGGTGCAGCTGAACAAAGATTAATTTTTTCCTCCCTTTGGTAGAGCACCTCAACTATTTCCCACCCCCCCCCNNNCTTTGGTAGAGCCCCTCAACTATTCCCCCCCCCCCCCCCCCCAATTTCCTCTTCAGTAGTGGGTGCTAGGGAACACAGGATCAAACCCTGATGTTAAGATCCTATCAAGTACCTTTCTGTTGTACAGTATTTTTTTCAAGTGCAAAACAGCTTTTCCCAGACTTCTTAATTGGCATAAGTTTAAAATTTGAGTTTCAACTGTCCCAATAAAGCCACCAGTTGTGTCAGCTTGTTTTCTAGGCTTGTTCATCTTTTATTATCACAGCTCTCTAGAAACCAGCTAGACTGGGGATAGAAGAGATCTATTTTGAAAAAAAGAATCTCCTCAAGAAATATTTATAAACAGAAATTGCTATCACATCAACGTGAGATAGGAATGCTTGTATTTTACCACTGACACAATGCCAGCATTTTAAAGAAAAATCCTTTTCTACTGTAAGTTCTTCTTTTTAATCAGCTTTTCTACCATACCTGAGTACACATCCACAAATATTTTGTTCAGTTATTTGATACACCTAGGTCAGCACAGAGTGTCTGAGAGCCTGAAGAGGAAAGAACTCACCCTTCATTCACTTGAATTGCCCTTCCATGCATCCATTGTTATCAGTGGATTCCTACCTTTTGCGAGTAACACAGGGATTTATGAACCCTGCTTCTCTTGCTGAAACACCAAAAAAACCCCAATCCTGAAGTAAAAAGTTCAGCTCCTGGCAGCAACACAACTGTTGCACATTTGCCATAATAAGTAATTACATATCATGATTACCAATTAATCATGAATTAGTGAAAACCTGGTCCCAATTCAATGACAAAGTCCTCACTGATCTGCTCATAGTTAGGGTCTTGCTCATAGAGGCTGATTATTGCAGCTCTCATGTACAAAAGCAAATTGTTCCAAGGTTTGAGCCACTTTCCTGCTCCCAGCTGCTCTTTCCACCCCTTCCTTTGCCAGAAACCCACTTTCCTATAACAGAGTCAGCAGAATTAATCATATACCTTCACCTTAGCCACTGCATTTTGCAGTCCAGATGTTAAGACACTGCCAGGCAAACTCAGCTGCTCCTGATCCAGATGAAATGGCTGCTAGCTCATTTCTGATACCCTGGCACCCCCCTCCTCCTCCTGTTCTGTTGATTTCACTTTCTGCATTACCATTTTCCAGTTCACATTTGAAATCTTATTGTTTTAAGGTTGGGTTTTTCCTAATTTAAGAGCATTAAATTTAGGGTCACACACTAAGCTTCTGCTGGAGACTGTGCCAGAGAGACACAGGTAATCTGCCAGAGGTTGAGTGCTACTTCACAGCTCTCTTCTCCCAAACCAGCTCCACTTAATTGAGCCACTTTGCTGTTGACAGAACTTCAGACACGCAGCAGTGTCAGGTTTTGCTCTAAAACTCTTTGAAATTCATGGAAGAAACCAGGCTTGGGGAGTTTTAAGCAGTAGATAACAAATGTAAATTCTGCTAATCTTTAGCATGACAGAGAGGGAGAGAGTCATTTAATGTTACCTAGATTTCTAGGTTACCTGCTGTCAAAAGAGGGAGTTAAGCAATTGCTCCCCATCCTGTAGAAGTTGGGATGAATTCCTCCGGGGAAGCCTGGCTCCCTCCATGAACTGCAGAGTGAACTGAAAGACTGGTTCAGCTCAAAACAATAAATGTATAGGTTCCTAAACTTAGCTTAAAGGCAAACTCCAAATTTTAAAAACCAATTATTATTAATTTAACTAAAAGGAATGCCATTTGGCTAAAATGAATGATATTTAACTGACAGGAATGTTGTGTCCACACATAATCTGACACAGCCAAGTAACATGGTGTGGTTTGACAATGAGTGGCAGTACAGAGGGAGTAAATCTAAGCAATTGCCACCCACCTTGTCCATCATTCCTCCTTTTCTGGACTACACTAGAAAAAGCATTTGTGTAGCACACAGTGAACAAGACTGGAAAACAGATGTTGCTAAAATTAACTCAGGAAAACAAAAACTTGGAGTCACTTGGAACACGATTCAGATGGGTTCCCAAAGACCCTACAAACTGCCCCTCCAAAGCAGAAAACAAGGACTGCCTATGACTGAATGGGCAATAGAGATATGCTGGCTGAGACCACACACTTTGCCTGCAGTTCCCTAGGCTGTTGTACACGGTTAAGCATTTCACTCTATTCTCATTCTCCATGCAGATGTCCATCTCTTAAGAAAAGAGTAACACACCCCCTACCTTACTGAGTGTTTTGACCCTGAAAATATGACGTGTCATGAGCTGTTAATGTGCATGGTATCACAGAAGCTCCTTTAGGATGCACACAGGCAGACCAACAGTGTCAGAAGCCCCCCTGCTAAGTCTCTCTCTCCCCATCTCAAATCTGTCCCTTCCAATTGCTCGGCACACAAGGGAAGTTGCACAAAGGTCTATTTGCTCACCCGCAGTTTATCGGAATTAGCCGCTACTGTGTTTGCTAATCACCCTCTGGAAGGCTTTTGTCACAGATCAGACTTCCACAAAAAGCACACTAGGCCCACCACATCAGGCAGCAGGAACTGCAGGAACTACAAATTTTCATTTGTAAAATGTACAACTTTTTAATAAATTCTACTGAAGACTCATTGAAACAATCAGTTTCCTCTGAGAAATGCAGGGAAGTTTGCAAATATCCTCCTACAGTGACTTGAGCAATTATACTTTCAGGTAAAATATTGAATAGCCTGATACTGAAGGCTCTGGAGCATATTGAAGGCCCTAGAGGTCACTCCTACTGCAGTTTATGGTTTCTCAGGCCAGATGAAGAGGATGCTTTTCCCTCTCCACTCCGCCCAGATAAAATCGGGCAGGTTTTCTGATTTGAATACATCTGTCACAGATTCTTGTTGAAGAAACTCCACCACAGCCATACCTCCTGCATTGCCATTCCAACAGGCTGCTTCCACCTTTGACACAGATCAGGTAGCACAGCCCCACCCATGAGCTCCTAGATTATATCCTCCCACGGGGCAGGAGAAAGATCTGGGTCAGCAGTTTATAAACTGCAAGGTCACATATCAACTGAGTAACCTTGGAGGATTAGGAATGTAACAAGAATGATGTCCTGCATCCATCACACTCTATCCCCATTATGGCTTCTGTACATTCAGTTTGTCACCTGATTAAATATATTCCTGAAAGTTGCTTCAGCAACCCTCTCTACAAATTAAAATGATACCTGTCACTAACAGTGAAGCTGAAGATAACAGAAGAGAAAGTGAAGAGGAAAGAAAAGGACCAGCATTTACATTCTATAAATACTTTCTCTGTCCTTTTCTCCCTCATTTGTGTTACTGATGGTTTTGTGCTGGGCTATTTGGTAAAAATTCTCAATTTACCTATGCATTTTTCCCTGCTCTGATGAACTGTAACAAGTTGGAGGCCTTTATTTTCTCCTCTGAAACATTCTTCACACTTTGGTGTAAAGCATATTTAGAGAAAATGTAAATAAGCTAATCAATACTTTATATCTCTGTTAAATTACCACAAGCAAAATGTGGTTCTGATTGTCTTTCTCGTTGGAAACCCAATTAGTGAGGAAGCTTGGACCCAATTAGTGAGGGAGTTAAAGCAGAGGGGAAAAAAGATCTGAGTTTAGAGGGGTTTTTGTATTATCAGTTCACAGTTTTCTCCCCTTCTTTACAGTAAAACTTTAAAAAGTAGAAAATAGAACTTGGTTTTTTTTGCCACAGTCTCTGGATGATGCTTTGAGATGTTTAATTAATGTGCTACACAAAACAATGTAAATGAGACTGACTTTGCCTGTTTTTCAGTGGCTAAAGTAATGGAAATAAATGTAAGGGTAAAGAAAATGAAGGTTGAAATTAAAGAGGCCTACAGTTAACGACAGGCTGAAGTAGTTCAACTGTCATGTAATCGAAAATATTTGAGAATAGACAATAATTAAAGTCAGGCAAAGGATGAAGGCCTGATTATTCTAATGAGATATGGTGTGTTCTTCAGGCTATTTGGAGGTTAATGTTACTTAGTTTCATGTGGATACGGGTAAGTAAGTACTGCACTACCGTACAGTAAAATAATGTAACTGGATACATTCTGCTTCACAATGACCCAAGGTTAATGGTAGTTACTCTTAGTATATTTAAAAGGCTTAAAAGACATGTAACAACCTCAGCATTACAAATCCAGTACAATGGCACTAGAAAATGGCACCAAACAGACTGGCAGACTACTGGTGTTCTTGGTTCCATGAAAGCAACTTCCAGCGTAATCTATGTTGGCTTTTATCTGTGTAATTACACCGACTGTATCCATGAATTCTTTCGTTCTTGAATGGCACCACCTTTTGAGCAATAGATCATTGGTATGCATCACTCTGATAAGGTATTACACTAATATATCATTAAAGCAACAGATGTGTTAGTGTAATACATCACTGGGATAAAGCACTCTGATGATGATGTATTCCTGAAAGGATGGCACCATGCAAAGGAGACGAGGCCCAGGAGAAGACTTTTGCTCAGTTTAGTAGAATAAAAGGCATGCCTTCCTGGCACAAAAAATGTGATGCTCCCTATAAAGATATGGCACTGCTATTAATTGTATTCCCATTTATATTGGTAATTTGAGGATCACATGGCTTGGAAAAAATTTACTGTGGATGAGGAAAAGACATAATTTAAAAACATAACCTATTAGCCTATTTCACGGTCTTTCCCCATAATGTCTGATCTCGTCAGGTCTCTAAACACCTCATCAGAATCCTCCCTGTGTTAAAAGCCTCAAGATACCTATCCTGTTCTGGAGCAATGAGGCTATGGGAATGGTTCAGGGCAGCTGGTGATAACATGGCCTTGCTGAGTTTGCCTGAGGAATGGGGCTCTGCTAGATAAACAGGCAGAGGCCAAGGAAATCCCTAAAATAGGCCTTGGAAGCTCTTGCTGAGTCACTGTTTCTGACGGCAGGGATTATGCCACAGCCCCCATGCCAGCCAGCATAGCAGTTGCATTTAAATACTTAGAGAGCCACATGCAGCTCTGAGGCATAGGCTGGCCTGTTCTGTCCCAGCCTGCCTCAAGTCTTCCCACCTTTCTGGATTCCAGAAGTCCCAGGTTATCTCACTTACCAGTTCAGGGATATATTTCAAAGGAATCTCATATATTTGATTACAAAAGGTGTGTGCTGATGTATGAAACAGAGGTGAGGGCTGTGAACACTCAGTCCTCTGAGCAGTCATCCTTTGTGTTCTATCCATTTGCAGCCCATAAAATTTCTCACACAAACTACAATTCAAATGATTAATCCATTTGAAAAGAAATTAAAATAATTGCTTAAATACAAAGGTCCGTATTACAATACCTTTGGTAGTGCAGAGTTGGGCTGTATTCCTCAGCCCTTTAAGGCAAGGGAGTGTCCAGGTTTAGTGGTGATCACAGCTGGGTCCTAAATGAAATTGAGATGTAAGACTGAGTATATTGTCCAGTCTAAAAATAGCTCTGAACAACTGCAGTATTAAGTGGTAAAAGCAGGATGGTTATGTAGAAGGAGAAAAATAAGAATAGAGGATAAAAATAAAAGCCATGGAAAGAAAGTAAATGGAAGAGCTCAGAGAAGAATTGGTGTGGCAGGGATAGAAGAAATCAGGGCAGAATTCTTTTCCTCCTCCAATTTACAATGTCCATTTCAGTACTCAAAAGTTATAGGAACACACACACTTCTCAATACATGATAGAAACAAATAGGCCCACTGGACCTGCTTTTACCATCTTATCTCATCATAAACTAATGTTTATACAAAGAAGTGATGATGATCTACCAGATTAATGTAATAAAGTTTTGCAGGCCAAAATGACTACAGAGGAGATGAAGCAGATGAGAATCAGGATCATGAAGCTTTGGAAATCTTTATTCTAGCCGTGTGGCATTGTTTTGCTTAAAGGGTTTTATTTTCAAAATTATAAAGCGATAAGGCAGTGCTATTAAGATGAAAAAATAGCCTAACCAGATCTCTCTTTCTTTGTCTTTTAATAGGACTGTTGGGACTCTGTTAGTACTTTCACAGCCAGACCTATGTGCTCTAGTCTGGGGAAAGTGGATGATGTAAAATAATTAATGTGTGGCATGTCTTTATATAATTTAGTTTTACAGTCAAATTATTATCTAATTCTTCTTTTTACCAAATGTTCTCCAGCAGTCTTATTCTATTAAAAATATTTGCATAATTGTTGTATAGCAAAAGATACAGCACTGGTTTTTTCTTCTTTTTTTAAATTATTTTTTCAAGTACTTTTTTTTCTCATGAAGTACAGCACCAAATTCTCACTCCTTGTAAATGAAATTGTCCTAACGGACCTATATTGATTTATTGTAGCTGAAGATCTGTTTCACAATTTGATTGTATCACACACAGGGAAATAGATGGAGTCATTATTTTGTATTTTTTTGG
>VWYI01047023.1:42467-110605 GCA_013399455.1 Anthoscopus minutus
CGCAGATACAACTTGTAATTAGGAGGCTCAGTTCTCCCTGCCTTGCCTTCCACGATGCGTCCATGATTGCAGACAACAGTGGAATGCTCAAATGAGATATGTCACCTGAGAGGCTCCCCTATTGCTTCCTGTGCTTGGTAATAAGGAAAAGTTAATTGTGATACTTTGTATTTCCTAAGAGAGACCCAGGAAATGCAGAAAGGTTCAGGTGTCTGAAAACACCGAGGTGTTTGGAAACCTGTGTCAAAAGTGGTTGTTCTGCTGGTCCTGCCCCTTGTGTCCTGTCGTTCTCAGCACCGTCCTTCTGACAACATCCCCTGAAGTATCCATAAAATTATTTCACAGGACACCAGAGTGTCACCAAGGCTAATTGACTTGGGCTGCTGCAATGATCCATGGCTGTATACATCCAGACAGCCAGCATTGTTTCCAGCCAAATGTATACATGCATCTGGACACGGAAACTGGGATTTGAATTCATAACCTTTAGTTCCTCAAATACAGGTCTTTATGCAGAGAGTTAAAAGAGCAGCTGTAGTCACACAAAAATACAGCTATTCATGAGGATGTTTACCCTGTTGAGGTAAAGAGCAGCAGTGTGTGCTCACTTTGGCCAAAGTGACAGATTTCCCAGGAAATTCTGCTTCTGGAGAAATGCCATGGTTTCCTTACAGTATTTTGGGAATCTGTGCCTGGCTAATTCTGAGCAGCAGATACTGCAATCAGACTGAGCAGTCTCTGTATCTTTTGCCTCTGTGCCTCAGTCTTCTCTTGTACACTCCATTCTTCCTTTCCCTCATGTTTTGTCTGACCTACACAGAAATACAGCTTCTTAATGTATGAGGTACACTGCTCACAGCACAATTACTGATATATAGCTAAGAAAGTGAACATGTTCATAATTGCTACAATGTATCAGGTCTTAGTAGAACTCCTTGCTAAGCTCCCTATCTTATGTAATACTCCAGTCTAAGGAGATCCTCTAGGATTTAAATATGTATTTAGAAGGATTTCCAATGCTTATACTTTTTAATTATATAATTAAGGATGAGGAGGATGTGTTTGCAAAAACTTTCTGAAGGATTATACCAACACAGTCCCTGTTGAGGCAAGATAACCTCACCTGCCACACCACCTGAATTAGGAAACTTCTGTAGTTACAGAAGCAATGCTGGTTACATTCAGGAACTTCCTCAGAAACCAGGAGAGCTGTTTGTACAGGGCAGAAAAATATGCAAGAAGTGTTTCAAGAGTCCTTTAAAGAACAATTCAAAGCATTTGCTCTGGTTATAGCACATCTACTCTATTGTTTGGAGGAAAACAGGATTACAACAAAAGCACCTGGTAGGACTTTTTAGCTGATGTCCAAGGATCCAGATCTCCATCCCAGGAGCAAACAAGAGGCAACCTGCTCATACATTCACTCATTTCTACTCATTTCCACCTCTGTTCACAGCCCAGAAACCACACTTGGAAACAAGATGTCTCCATTTCTTCACATGGAGGTACAGAGATTCCTGCTTTCAGTGACCTGCATGTTGCAGTGACACAACACCAGGTAAAACAAAACCCTCCAGCCAGTGCAAGAGAGGTGGTATCGTTTCTTTCATACTTTCCTCAATATGGCAGTCAGGGACTTAGTGGGAAGGCAAAGGATTTAATGTGTCTTCCTGGTGTGGAATACTGCATAGCCAAACCAAAAGACAGGTGATGTCACTGTAATATGACACAGAGATGTCAGAAATGAAACATGAGACCATATCTTACCAGCAGCTACAGCTGGGCAAGACTAGTACTGAACAAAAGCAAGATAGAAGAAAATGAGAAAAGTAATAATCAGCATAAATATAGACCTGTCCCACATAATCAAATGTCTTAAATGTAAAAAATGGATTGTATACCGATTTTTATATTTTGCAAATGCAGAACAGCTACAGTTATTTTGAAATCATTCAAGGACATGAGTCAGATTCCTTCAGTGTTGTTATTCCTATTTTTAATCAAAATGCCACAGTGTGAAGTGCAGATATCTTAGTTTTGCTTTCTCATAGTATAAGCGCAGAATAACTATCATTAAATCAAATTGTGCTTACTAGCTTTTACTGCCTTTCACATCTAAATAACCCAAAGCATTTTACACTTCAGAAGGGTCAGTGAGACCAGGCACTCAGCAACTGTTAGTGTGAAGCTGCCTGTAGTGACATCAACCTGCTCAGGACAGGAAGCCAAATGATACTGAAATTTATGAAGATTGAATTTAATTACCTAAAAAGGCTTGAGAAAGACTAGGAATGCTACTCTTACAAAGAACCTTATGTGCCCAAAATGACACCTCTCTAACAGCACTACTCATTTCAGAGCTGGATTGCCAGGTATTTGTTAACTCTCTTTATTTCCTGGCGCATATGTGTGTGTCGTGACGATTTACCATTCAAATAAAACCCCTTTCCAGCTTAATGAAATCCAGTTTGGTTGCAGCATTAAGATGGCCAGCTCGTAAAATGTAACTGGTTCTTTTTTCTCCAAACACAGGACAAAAAGCTCAACTTGTACCTAACACCAAATACTGTATCTGGTACTGGATCAATTATGTTACTGAGGTATTTTCTGAATGCAATGCCTATCCCCCTTGCAGGGTGATTTTGACTCTTGCCCGTTGACTATTGCCAACAAATATCTGGTGTCCACAAGTAATGGTCCTAATGCATTGCATAGCTCTTCTATAAGAACTGAAGTTTAGTTAAATACCAACATAAAGGATCTAACAACGTTAGAAATAGGAAAAGGAGAGGGGGGAAGATATTGAAAAAAAGAAAAAAAAATCAATTTTAATAATAGCTTGACAATTACAATTAAATAATCCAAAGCTCAAGCTGAGTATTTTTGTTACACACCACATGAATGATGTTTGTACTTTGGAATCTTTAAAATATTTAAGCAGAGAAGAAATGAAATGAACTGCAACCAGTTAAGGTCATCCATTTAGGACAAAATTGATAAAATATTAAAATGAAAGAAATAAATTTTCAAACAGAGATGCTGAGGCTTCATAGAGATGTATTATTCAAAGCAGAGGAACATGCGTGACCTCTAGGCTATTACATAATGGAGAAAGGATATGACAGTTCAAATGTGCAGGAACAGCAGAGGCAGAGAGGGAAGATGGATTAACCATTCAGTGAGGCAGTGCCAGGCTTCCAGGGTACTTTAACTGGACCTCTGTATTAAAGTATCTCACTCTCAGAGCCCATTCTTGGACCCTGCTGCTGTATTGGCCGTAAAAACCTGTGGAAAGATCATGGATTTTAACTCAATATTGATTTTGTGTCTAGATGAGCTTGCTAGTTCCCAGATGCTGCCATTTGCAGCAGGGGAGGTCCCAGGATGCTGAGTTTCAGTGTCTCAGCTTCTTCAGAATCCTCACTCTGTTCTTACATATCTTTCCATAGAACAGCCTGGAGTCAGGGCAGCAGGGGCTGGCCAAGATGTAATCATCACACTTCTCCCGCTGTGGTCAGCTTTTCTGCCTCACAGCCAAACTTCTCCTCATCCATCTTTGCCCTAACAGGCCTTGAAGATGCCCAGTTTACGCTTTGGAAATCTTCAAGGGGAACAGTCAACTCTAGCAATAAATTATTCCATTTTAATTTAAGGCCACAGTCAGTATTTATTACCCAGGGTTTACTATAAAATGGGATTTTGCAAAGATCTTTTATTTGGGATAAATCTCCCCAAAACGAATAAGTAGTTGCCTAAAACAAGACATACTTTTAAATCCCAGAAAAATCTGCCTAACAGCAAGGTCTTCACAAATTAATTTCCACCTAGCAGAGGGTTCTTGTCTCCAAGCTCAGTTCTGAGGAAACTGCATTGCTCTCCTGTTGGTAAAATGTGTTCCGTTTTCACACAGCCAGAAATGCCGGTCCTAACATAAGGTTTGGAACTGCACATCAGGCGCCAGGCATCAAAAAAGTTAGGGCACATAATGCCAGAGCTTCTTCTTGGATGCATCTTAGCCTCCATAGAGGATATAAAAAAGCACCTAAAACATTAGGAAAATTAGTGTCACTGACAGTCATTTGAGATCTTGACTCTTCCAAATGTTTTTGATCCTTTTCCCATTTTTATTCAGTTGCAATCACTCCAGTAAAAAAAAAAATCTTTGCATTTGCAGAGTAAGCATTTATTTCTAGCTCTCAAAGCTCCTTCCAAAACTAAGTATAAACATTTTTAGTTTGATTTTATAACTGTCCTAAGTGGAGAGAGAGGGACTATTTACAAATGAGCTTCTATGCAGGATGCAGGCCCAACTTATGATACTTCTCCATTCCTGGCACTTCAGGCTCTTATTCTGACAAAGTGCTCCCTCAAATAATGCAGAAGTTTTAGGTCACATTTTAGGTGTCTATATATTTTACTTCAGAATTTGAAAATATGACCATGTTCCTTGTGCTTATAATTGTCAAAAGTAATCACAGAATATGACCCTTTGAGTCAAAGTTGATTTTTTGTTGACATACTTTGGACTGACCAGAGTGATCAAGTCAAGGGTACCATTCTTCCAGCAGAACCCAACAGCAAATGCCTAAGGAAGTGGCAAGCATGCAGTGACACATCCTCAGTACAGTCCTATAGTTTCTAGTGATCTAAGATTCAGGGATAATTTTTATAAGTATTTTTTCAAGAGTTACTATCTGCATATTTGAAAGTCCCTGATAGGTTTTATTCTCATTAAGTTGTCTGATAACATTTTCAATATATACAAAAAAGTGAGATTCATAAAATCCTGTAGCAATGAGTACTACAGTTAATTACAAGTTGTGCGAAATAAAAACAAAACTCCTCTCATGGTCTTTCTAGATTTCAGCTGGTATTCCTCTTTCTGCTTAATCCAGCAGGAAAAAACCCATTGATATTGATGTGTGGGAGACTGGTCTTAGAAGTACCTAGAAAAGCATAAGAAATATGTTTTAATTAAGCCAATCTGTCTTCCTCAAAAATCTGGTAAAAGGGATTTATATGGCAAGACTGAAGAAGTGATCTACTCTTTTAAGATAATAGACAGACAAAACTACAATCAGAAAACTTGGGAAACTCAAACACCAACTTGTTAAAAATTTTGCAGCAGCGCAGACAGGAATTTTGCAGCCAACATAATTTTTAAAACTGAGATAACTATGTGTGTGGGGGGAGGGAATAACAGAGCTTTCTATTAATGGAAAGCAGTCCGGCTGCAGCCTGAACTGTGGTGTCTTTCCTCCCCATAATCATGGCATTAATTACTTCATAGGTCAAATTATGTTTCTGTTTGAAAGAGTTTGGCCGTATACGTGAATCAGGGCATGCATATTTAGATCTACTGTATCCTCCAGCACTGACTTTTATTCTTGTTTGATGCATGCAGGCTACTAATTTAGATTTTCATTGAAGATGGCTATTTTTTCCTCTCCTGCACAGTGGCAGTCCAGTTCCAAAATATACAGAATAAGCACACATTAAGTGAATCCGAGGGCAAGTATACTTCCTCCTTTGACCATATGGACAGGATTTTTCTTTAAAATAAAAAGGCCAAAAAGTGACTGGAACAATGCCGAAAGGGGAGAATAGAGACAGACATTTAAAGGTGAGCTCACTAGATTTATAATAGCAGGGGACACTATCATCCTTTCCAGCCAGCCACCCGGTTAGCAGCAATGCTTATATCACAGGAAGGACCTACGAGATCCTTCTTTAGAAAATAATAGCGACACCTATTAATACTTGAGGGAAGCTGTAGCAATCCACTTCAGATATTGATAATAAATTACATTGTTCAGATATCAGATTACACACTCCAGGCAAGAAAACAGAAAAGCAGGTTTTTTTGTGTATATCAGTGTTATTTAGAAGAGCTGCTTGGAAAAGTTTTAAGGAATTAGAGTAATTCCGCCCAGGAAGAGCAGCCAAGAGCTTTGAAGAAAAATACTGCTCATCATTTAAGCATATTAAGAGCCTGAATGAGACAGTAGCTCAGGGCTCACAGGGAAGGTGCTTCTTATGTCAAGCCAATCCCACTATTTGTGGGAACAACTTGTGAAATTACTTTGAATGTATCAGAAGACAAAGAGAAAACATCAAAATATTATAGCACAAAGCAGGACTTCTTCAGTCAATGAAAGCCCTTTCACAGCAGCATTAGAATCATCTTTAAGTGGGCCAGTAGTGGCCCGGCAAGCTGCCCACTAAAAACTGAGACAAGCAGTCTTGGCCTCAGAATTTTTTAGAGGATTAGCTTGCTCCCATGTGTAAAGAGTTGTAGGAATTTTGTTGTTCAAAACTTAAAATAAAAAACACATTAGGGTAACAGGAAATAAGCTTGAAAATGCCAGGATTGATAATTCTAAACACATAAAAAACCCACCATGAGCTTGTTTTAAGAATTACTGTACTTCAGAACACGGTGATGTTTTAGTCATCTATCTGGTTTGCTGGTGTTGATATAAATGGATTCAATGTTTCCACATTTTTCTCAGCCACAAAGATTAGACATTTGTTTATCTGTATAATGATAGCAAATATACTCATGTTACCACAGCTATGGGAGCTAAGAGCTGTAGAAGCCCTTAAAAATAATGACCTTGTGGATAAGGTTGTGAGTGTCATGAGTGAGCTCCAAAGACATTTCTGAACTGTGTTCAAGATCCTTCTCTTCTGATTTCTGAGCATACAGTACAAGAATTCCCACTGAAGCCCACAGAAGTTAAAATGCCTTTTACCTGAGCTGTACAGTGATTTGTAGTATCAAAGCATAAGCAAGGCTTATGAATGAATACAATCAGAGATTTCTGGGGTTTTTTAAACTGTACCTTTTTAACTGTATTGCAGTCTTTAACACCACCTTTAACAAAAAAGTCAAGGCTGTAAGAGGATAAGCATAATACAGCAAGTTTGAAAAATTCCCTGACTCCCTGGCACCACCATTCAAGTCTTGGGGTCACTGAACCCTTCACCTTTCTCAGATAGATAAGATGACTACTGCAATATTTAATACAAGATAAGCCACACAAGCATTTGACTGAATTTGACCTCTTAGACAGCTTACAAACCCAAGAGCTTGTGTAACCTGAACCTCTGCAAGGAAATGGATATTTGTACATTCTCCTGTAGCTCCAAGAACTGGAGACTGCAGAAATATCAAATATCAAAAGATATGCTGAAGGTGTTATCCAGAAATACTGCTGAAGACACTTCTTTAGCTGTATCTTCAAGTATCAATGGCCAAAGCTGCTACTTACCCAGGTAGGTGAGCTTACCCAATTAGCAGGCTGAGCTTTAGGAGTCCACATCTGCAAAGCTCCTTTCCAGAAGCAGCTGCACCTTGGAGACAAACAGTAGGCACATAAGAACACCAGAGAGATCTCCAGGTCTGATCCTGCTCCTGAGTGACAACAGGCAGCTCAGAGACAGCTCTTTGCATGGGAAGCCTGGATGGGTTATCTGTTGTCCCATAGACATTCACTCTACTGCCATGTAACTTGGTGGTGTGGCAAACACCCTGCATGGTCAGATAGACAAAGTTATGTCCCTCACAACCACAGAGGAAACCCTGATAGCCAAGAACATCCACCTCACATGATTTTGCTGTCCCAAGCATGGTCCTGGTGGTGTGAGCTCTGGTCCACCAGAGAAGACAGACGGCTGCAGGTGGCAGCATGGACAGCCACAGGCCTGGCCACACTCCACTGACTCTCCTGCTGTCCTTTAACCAGTTGGGCAGGAATCCTTAAACTATTCACCCAGCTTCTGTACAAGTATTTCTACTCACATGAAGCAGATACACAGTTTCAGAGCACATTAACCCTGTCTTCCCATGTGACAAGTGGGAAGTGGCTACTTTCACAAAGGAAAGCGGTGCCTGAGGAGTGGTACTCAGTTTGCCTGCCTGCTTAGCTCAGGCTTCTCATGTACCAGCAGGTTGCATCATTCATATTGTTGTGGCATCCAAATCTGCTCCAAAAAAAGTTGCTATCTCTTGGTGAGGATACACATGGCTTGTCTAGTTCCACATTCAGACTAGCAATAGTGGAAAATTCTGAAGTGCAGACATGCTCAGACAGACACAGAAATAATCCACCAAATGTCAAAAAACTTATGCAAAGCTCTCCCATTTCAGAAGCAGTAGTTTCTTATGAAAGTTATTTCCATTTTATACTTCATACTTCAGGGTGCACTCCACATGCCTCTGAAAGTCCAGGATGAAAAATTCTTGTCTTTTTCCAAATGTCCTCTAAATAGCAATGGAATTTTCAAATTGCCTGTAAATGTCAGAAACCTGGGGGCTTTTATTCCCCTTCTGCTGCGGCATCAGCAGAAATGTAGATGGCACAAATTTAAACTGCATAGGTGGAACTAACATCTCCCTCCTTGATGAGCTTTAAACAACAGAGATATGCGTCTTGTTTAACATGATTTATGAAGCCTTCTGGGGAAGTTGGGACGACTTCAAACCACTTTGACTAAAAAGAAATAAACTAAACCATTGCAAAAAAAATTAGGAAAAAGTATTAAGTTTAAATTAATGAATAATTTTATATATATTATATACAATTTTTACAATGAATAATTTTAAATGCTGTGCTTATTTGGTAAAAAAAGAAAAAATAATCAGAAAATAATAAGATCTATTATTTCATAATGTAATTGCATTTGTCCATAAAAATATATTAAATCCTGTTCCAATTTGGTCCTAACACAGTATTGTTTGTATTTGCAGGAGGCAGGAAAATATATATTACTGTTTGTGATTGAAGCAATCTAATCAAGGACATATTTTTGATACTGAAAACAAGTACAGTAATANGTACAGTAATAGAATATATAGCACGTATAAAATACACACACACATACTTACACAAAAAAAAAATTTTATATTGGGATTACTTGGCATTCTAGAATTTGCAGAGACCTCTCATTGACTTCTTCCAAAATGCTCTGAGTTAATTGGTTTCATTAATTTTACCCAAGCAAAGCTTCTTTTTCCATTTCTGCTTGGGTGATTTTTTGAACTGAGCTTCTAGGTAAGCTCTGTTCCCGCCATGAATAAACCAGTAACAGTTAAATGCCAGCCTTCCCAAAATCTGCTGTTGTATGGATTACTCACCACATGGATTTGGTAGATGAAGTCCAGTATGATGACAGAGTTCCCGTGACAGCAGAAGACATGGCATACTGAGTTCATTTCTACTGCACTCCTCTCTAGGGAGTAGTGAACTCCTTTTTGAGCTGATGGTGGGACAGACTCCAGCTCTTCTCCTCTGAACATATTGCAAATGGCAAGAGACAATCTTTCCAACCCTTTAATGCAAAGGGCTTCTTACACCAAGGTTTCATTCTGAAATCTTTCATGTTAACTCAGTGACTTCTCATGTGGTGTTGGGACTTAATATTCTGTGGTGTCCTATACTATCTTAACCCTTTTTTCCCTTTTGACCAAGGTGGTTATGGCAATGTTTAACAAGGTGATGACACCCCAGAGCTGTGCCTCTTTTCCCTATGTTACTTAATATTCATGCAACAAGTGGTATACTTCAAAAATAAGGAAGAAATCCACTTTTAAATACTCTCTTAGGATGTTCACATAAAACAATATTTTCTTTCAGAAAAAGACGGGGTAATAATTATTTTAATATAATGGCAAGATCTGAATAAGTTAGTGATCATTTGATTTTACAGTGGCCAATAGTAACGGAATATTTCAATGTAGACATGCTACATTTTAACATAGACATTAAATAGACATGTTCACTGTCCTAAGGTCATAAAACAGAGAAGGGAAAGATAACTGTGAAAGAGATTTCAAAATTTCAGAGTGACATTTAGGTGAGGTGGACAGCTTTTGCGCATGCTGAATATTCTTGTACCTCCAGAAATTGTGCCTTTCATAAAATATTTGTGATTTTTTTTCAGATATCTTAATAATGGTTTGAATTAACTTTATTCAGGGTTTTCTTACTGAAAAAATAGCATATTTAGTTCTGATATACTTAATAATATGCTCTGGGGAGGAAAATTAAGGAGGCAAGAGTATGTGCAAATAGGGTCAAGCAGCATGAAAATTCTTTGTGACAACAGCATTCTGGTGGAACCAGCTCAAGAGTCAGGAGCACAGGAGAGACAACCTGATGAAACTTGGCCCCAATAAGCAGAGTTCAAGCATAATAGGAATCAGCAAACAGAAGCTTCAAAATATTTACACATATCCAGACGGATAGAAGGAAAGTTCACATCCATAATGAACGGTCATTAGGGAAAAAAAAAATCAAAGCAAAACGAAAGCAGATTTTTAGACAAAGCTGAATTTAAACCAGGGCTGATTACAGCTGCTTTAATGGCTGAATCCAAAATTTGGCTCAGCCCTAGTTAAACCATAATCTGACAGATAGCCTTTTTTTATTACAATTCTCTGCTGAATCATTTAGTTTGTGGAAGAAGCGTGGTTCTGGCACCATAACTTAAATTATGATAACTATGAGATGACTCTTATGATGTTAAAGGGTAATATCAGGCTCATTTACTAATCTCCATAGCTTGCCCAGGATATTTTTTGTCCAGGAAATGCAAATGCTACAGGCTTTAGAAGCCTGTAAGACTTATAGTAGTGGCAGCCTATTAGTTACCTTCTTAAAAAACCCTTGCAGTGTATGCAACCTTCTTAAATTCCCTGGGGCTTTTTTCATTTTATAGATGGAAAGCCTGAGAAGGATTTTTCCATAGACAATATTATGAATTGTTTAAACTTGTGAGTGACATAAATAAGCGGTTTCCAAACAGAAGTGCACATACAAGTAGCTGTATATAGATAACTTCTGCGTGGTAGATGACATAAAGTTGCCACTGCCAATGAATGAACTTTGTAAGATGATGGTCTCCAAAGTGGGATACACACAAGACAGACCACTGGGATGAAGGAAGACATTCTTTATGTGTGCCTTATTGATAAATAATTTTCTAAAAATAATTTAATCTATTTAATTTTTAACTCATCCTTTTTAAAATTTCTATTTTGTGTGTGTTTTATAATATTTATAAATTACTAGAGTAGCGCATGTATACCATTCATACATAAATAATTGACTGTACATAGAGTGGGGGTATATTTTTCTGCTGATAGGGGTGCATAATCCAAAAAGTTTGGAGACCAGCATTTAAGGATCAGCCCCTGACTGATCAAAGTGGGTCTCCCATTATTTGACAATTCTTCTCTAAAAGGTTGACAAATGCCTCTTGGGACTTCTTGCAAAGATCAGCGAAATGAATGGAAGACTTTGTAAAAACTTCCAGTGGATTTGGATCAGGCCTGTCAGAATTACAACAGCAGAGGTAAGAGGAAGTATCTGTCACTCCTGAATCCAGTTCCTACAGTGCTGCTGACACTGTGCTCCACAAAGTATTGTATAGATGTAGAGGAAAGAAAAAGTGCTTATGTGTAATACTGCATAGCAAAGGAGTCATTTTATGGTAAGTAAAGTACTGATATGGGTCAAGATGAACACTTCTTGGATCACACTAAAGGTTACAGTTAGCAAAACAAATTTAGCTGCCAGCTCTGTGCTTTTTCTAGCGTTACACAACATAATCATAACACACAGAACACTTGACACTGTCATTATAAAATAACTGAATGCACAGCCCACTAGTTTTGAAAAACAATTGCATTCTATCATCCTAAAAAAGGAAGCCACCTTATTCCTTAGCCCATGCATTGCCCACTCAGGGCACAGCGTTACTGCTAACAAGTGGCACTTTGTGGTGTGAGGCACAGCCCTCTCCTGCCATGGACTTCCTTTGTTATTGGCAGCTGTGTCTGGGTGGCTATTGATCAGCACCAGCTTCTCACTGACCTCGGGACCACAGCCTGGACAGGAGTGTGCTCATCCTTGGTGCCAATCATGCTGTCCCTCAGGCAGCTCAAAGCCATGCTCTTTTCTTGGATCTGAATGATTAAGAAGGAATCTGAAATACAGCTATTGCTGCCGCTGCACTCTAGAAATGTGGCGCTGTAATGCAACACTTTTATGCACCAGAAATAATTCTATTGCTAGAAAAAAAAGGTAGGTGCATTTATTCAAAAGTCTAAAATCAATCATCAGCTGCCAGGAATAGATCATATCTGAAAAGTTATTGCTTATCCTCCTCAGTTTCAGCAGTGACTTCAGTGGAGGTCTGTCTCTAACAGACTCATGCCCAAGTGGAATGGGAGGGTCAGAATGAAGAAGTTTACAGCATCAGCATATTTTTCTTGCTGTGAACCTCTCTCCACTAATTGAAACTTCTTTCCAGTTCTCTCAGCTGGCTTTTGGGCTCCAAATGGATCTACTGCAGCCCTCTCCATTGTACCATATACAAAAAGATGACTAACATTTCCTGGACATTTTTAATTTAATAAACCACATAGTAATTAATAATAATTATTGAGGTTATAACTGAAATTACATTAGCTCTAGAAAAATGCACACATATAAAACCAGGACAACATTTAACACTGACACACTACTAGTCCATTTTTAGTATATCAACAGGACGTTGACTGATGGGTCTGCACTGGCCTGTTCTCCAGGCACTGCCACACTTGTGCTGTGGCTGCTGCTGTAATTTTGATCTATACACAAGGGAGGAACTCAGATCATTTCAGAGGGTGCAGAGAGGCTCATTCATTAGTCTGGCCTCATAAAAACTTACTCTATTGCAAACATCGAACTGGCTACACCTATTTTAATGCAATTAAAAGACTGCATAAATCAATGTCATAACAAGTATTCCCCTTTAAACACCCTCTAACGATCTTAGCTCTTAGGAGAGAGCTCTGCTGTCCTTTCCTGAGTGTCAGGTCACTACATCTGGTTGGCCATCCACAGGAAGCAGAAGTCAGATCCTGGACAGCCAAGTGACTACAGGTATTCTCTGACATCATCAAGCCACTAAAGCCTTGGAAGCTGTTTAACAGACTTGCTTCTCTCTATGCTCCTGGCAGAGCAGGTGTACTGCTTTGGCTTGGGGGGGCTCAATTTTTTCCACAGTTAGCTGATATGGGTCTATGTTTTAGGTTTGTGCTGGAAACCGTGTTGATAGCACAGGGATGTTTTTGTTATTGCTCAGCATTGCTTACACAGAGCCAAGGCCTTTTCTGCCTCTCACCCTACCCCAGCAGTGAAGGGGCTGGGGATGCACAAGGATTTGGGAGGGGACACAGCTGGGACAGCCGACCCTAAGTGACCCAAGAGATATCCAAAAACATATGGAGTCATGCTCAGCATGTAAAATTAGGGAAAAAAGAATCAGAGAGGGATGTTCAGAGTGATGGAGTTTGTCTTCCCAAGTCCCCATTACATGTGATGGAGCCCAGCTTATACCTGTGGCTTTTGCTTTATCTATTAAACTGCTTTTATCTCAACCCATTAATTTTCTTATTCATACCCTTCCAATTCTCTCCCCCATCACACCAGGAAGGAGACAGAGAGTGGAGCTGAGTTTCTGGCTGGGATTACATCACAGTAGCAAGCATTGCTGACAATTTCTGTATCTCGCTGCTGTCCTGCCTTAAAGATCACTGCTATTGTTAGTCTAGCAAAGAGGCCCTGGCACTGCCTCCAAGCCCTTTTCAATAACAATATATGTCCCGTTAAGCACTGCCTATAAAAGGGGAATCACAAAAATGTTTAGGTGGCTTATCCAGGATCCAAAGAACATCAAAGTGGTAATTCTTATGTAACTCTAGTGGAAGGAAGCATATTTGAATGAATCATGATGCCTCCCAACCATAAATTACGATACTTGGTTTCAGCACTTTCAAGTCTATGAGCTGTTTTGTCTCTGACTGATGACTAATAAAATAAACTGCTTTTATCCTACAAAACCTGAAGAGAAATGGGGTATATTTCAAGCCTATTTTATGAGTGGGCCAGTTGTGAAACAGATAAAAAAGGTGGTGGTTCCCAGGAAACTTTTTATAAGCCTAACAAGGTAATTTTCTGGAAACATGCATATGATATTTAAAATAGAAACTCCAAGGAAACAGAGACTGGCAAAATCACACCATGCAGGAAAGGGCTAGGTTAAACTCATACTTCTCCATCAACAATCAAGAGACCCTCACAAAAGCCCCAGGGACTGTACATGAGGTGAGGCATTGCAAGGCTGCTGAGGCTTTGGAAGGATCCACCTGTCACACAAACAGGTGGATCCCAAAGCACAGATCACTCCAGCTGCATCCCTTTCCTCTTCAGTAACAGCACCTCAATCTGCTGTTCACAGAGGTGAACTAGGGCAAGGGCACAAATCCCACTGGACACCTTCATAAGGTTTATGTTTATCTGAACATGGTTTCTATCATAGTTTTATAGTCTGGAGCATGTCAACAGAAGATAAAGAGGAAAGATGACTGAGGAATTAAATTATCTCTAGTGCTGAGCAAGCCTTTTTCAGCCCACTGTGGTTTAAATTTGTCACCTGGCATGATAAGGTAAAAGAGGTTATGCTACACTTCAGCTCAAGATGCATCTGCCTGGGAAGGCCTAACGTCCCTCATTAAAGGGGACAGTGCTTGACCCAGCACTGAAGTTAATACTGAAGTATTCCCCTGGAGCCAGGATTGTGGGTCCTCATTACCATCACCCTCTGGATGTTGCTCTAAACATGAGCACCCTAACTGATGAACAGAATCAGTCCATTTCACAACTCAGAGACAAGCAGATAGAATTTGAGATGGCTATCCTTTGATAGGCAAAGAGGGCAATTTTTGGTTTTTTTTCTCATGCATATTAAGTGTCGGCAGTGCTTTAATCAACCTTCATGTGATGCCAGTAGCTCACAGACAGAGCTGCAGTACTTGAAGGTAATAGGCTCTTTTCCCACCATGAGATGCTAGTTCTGAGGAGTGTTTGATGCAAGTCTAAAGAAACTGCACACTGAATTTGAAAAGACCATTAACCAGAAAGAATTAACAACAGACTTAGAAATGACTGAGGTCGGCTGGCCAGTTTTCCAGCTATGACCTTTAATTCTCCATAAAGAGAATGCTCCTTATAAAAATCAAACATTCTCACCAACCTGGTTAATCAAACAGAATGGCAAATGTTACCACATGTGTGGAAGTAATCCAAAAACAGTCTGGGTAGAAGAAAAAAATTGCAGCTATAACCCAGTTTTATTTAAAGAAAAAAAAAAATTAAGCATATGGTATAATATTTCATGAACCTGTGAGAGTAGTGTAAATACATAATTGCACTAAACATATATAAATATTGCACTAAACATTTTAAAAAAAAATAAAAAGTGTGAATGAAATTATTTTTTTCCCTAAAAAATTTTATCAAAATATTCAGCATATAAATATATATATTTAGAGAGAGAGTGTAAGCACGCTAGCCAAGTGTTGTAACTTGTAAGCCATATTAAGTTACTTATATGAGACTTACACTGATTAGTGCAGATTATCTGGGTACATCTGACTGTCCTGGTCTAGCAAGGATGTTGTCTGACTGTGCAGGCCAAGAGCAAATGAAACCATAGGCACTGCCAAGCCAAGATGTCAGCACTGGATTCTCTTGGTAGCTTGATGTCTCTAGAGGTGAAATTTGGAAAATAAATGTTCAAAAAAATGAAATTATAGTACAGGCAAACCATGGAGTTTATGTTGAAAATAAGTGGCTGCCAGCCTGTTGATCCTACTGATTAATTACAGGCTCAGGTGTAAATTGAGTGCCCCTTTCCCTTAATGTCTTAAGGAGGACAACAGTGATACTGTATAAAAAGCAATTGAAATTGGCCTGTTTCCAGCTATTGCCCTTAAACTTGACAGAGTGAAAAGACAGGGTCTGGAGGTCCTGTCAGGAATCTGAAATTTTTGAAATCTGTTATTACATCAGTGAGCTGTGTTCTGTAGTAGCCCACCATAAATAGCATTCATAAATAAGAAGTTGTGTTTGTAGAAGTTAATTTCTATTAAGATTATTTAAGAGATCTCACAATAACTTTCATAACTTCACACATGACATGATCTACTGTTGAACTCTAAAAAATAAGTCCTGCTTCTAAATGTACCCTCACACTGCCATGGCATCCTGCTGCTAATACACAGTGCTAAATCTAAGTTTAGGCTGGAAAAATTAGATCATACTTCTTTTTCCCTTTCATCACACTAGGAGTTAAGTCCTTACCTGAGTACATGGTTAAATATCTTCTGGGTGTTCCCTTTCATCAACAGGAAATGATGAGCTCCTGGTCCAATATAAAATTATTTAAAAATTGTATTATCACAGCACCTAATGGTCCCTTGCACTTGGCACTGGACAA
The DNA here is from genome assembly GCA_013399455.1 of Anthoscopus minutus. Classification (NCBI taxonomy): domain Eukaryota; kingdom Metazoa; phylum Chordata; class Aves; order Passeriformes; family Paridae; genus Anthoscopus; species Anthoscopus minutus. The sequence goes on from VWYI01047023.1 coordinate 58,797, forward strand.
GCATGTTGCAGAGGCAAAGTCCATTGCCCAGATAATTTTTAATTCAGTTATGAATAAATATACAATAGAGGGATGGAAAGCACAAACAAATAAGACTGGCTCATGTAATATAGAAGACTGAAGAATGTTGCTTTGATGTGGCTCTTCTTTACATTTCAGTCTTCCAAGAAATGTTAAAAATAACTAAAATCCCTTCATTTCTTCCCTAATACTTTCCTAGGTGACCATATGCCACAGGGATGCTGCATGATCACAAATGGGAAAAATACCAAAGATCGTAAGGGGAATGAGTCATGAAGCAGCAAGACATGTTCTAAAAATATTTACAAATCCTTAGAAGAAAAAAAAAGGCTGCTGCAAATAGCACTTCTTGGACAACAGGATTCTTTGTATGGACAAACAGCACATGTAGCATAATAAAAGAGAGCTTTTCATGCGAGACCAATTTTCAATGAGCTTATGAATGTCTCTCTCCTGAATTTCTTCTCAATTTTTGCTTAAACTATCCTGAGTCTTACATATGGAGAAGGAATAAGCTTAATTGGGGCAACTGTAAGCCTTTCATCAATTCAATTATCTGGTAAAGGGCTCACTCATTGAACTCAGCTATAAAATGTTAGAGTCACAGCATTGCTCCTGTCTATCAGCTTGTGTCCCTGAATTCTTTGTACCCTTAGGGATGTTTTATCTTTTGAGAAATGTGACAGCCTGCCTTTGGAGACTGGCCTCGGCACAGCTCCATAACCAATATATTGACAGATATAAGGCAATATGGAAAGCAAAGCAGTTCACGACTTGTGTCTGTCAAGCTGCTTTCCTCTCCAGACACAGGACCTTTAGAAGTTATTAGAGGGCCTTTCAAACCATTATCTTACATTAATTACATGAGATCTATTTTTATAGGGATACGTGGATCTACAGCAGTATCACATTGTATATAATTTCCCAGTTTTTTTATTGCTTAGAAAATATATCCAAAATATTATTATAACTCTAAGCATACACAGAGCTTATCTTCAAAAGGTACCTTTGCTGTTGGAATAACAGGCTTAAAATGGGGAGAAGAATTCACTGATACTGCTAGTATTTTTGACATTTTCTACTGAAATGTGACTTGATTGTATCTATATGTAAACTTGAATTTGCAGTTTGTCTTCCCTCAATTTTGAAGAGGGAGGGAGGGAGGGAGACCGCTGTTTCAAAGTAAATGAGAACCAATCAAAATCTCTAAGAATATACTATTCTACAAATATTAAATTCAAAAGAACACAGAACTAGCAGTAGAATATTACAGGCATCCTCATGAGGTAAACCATCACTTCTGATTTTGCAGAACACACAGATATGAAGCTGTATTGACATGAGTGCATGATGTTGGGGATAACACTACACTAACTCATCAATGCTGTGATTTTCTCCTTGTTTTACCTTACCTAACTGTCACTGTTTCTATGCCTCAGTACCCTGGTTAGGAGAACACGATAGTCCAGAGCCTCCTGAAAACCATTTTCGTTTAAAATCATGATTTCTGCAAAGATAATAGAAAACAACGTAATTATTTCTTATGTCGTTCTTCTCCTCCTTACTGCAATCCCTTCAATATCAAACTGCCAAAATATCAAAGGATATAATATCCAAACTTGATTTTCTGAAATTTTAGTTTGGAGGAAGCAACTCTCTTGAGGAGATAGCTGTATCTATATATATAAAACAACATATTTTAATTTCCTGTCTTTAGTCAAAGTCATCAGCCCAATGCTAACACAATGTACTTATTGGACCTTGAGATTTCTTGCTATTTTATGGCCTTTTAATCTTATGCTCTTGTATATGATGTTTAAAAATGGTGAATCTTCAGAATGACAAGATAAAAGCTTTCAGTCAGGAGCTGGGAGCGCATTTAAGAAATGCACATTTTAAATCAGCCTTTAAAATCACTGGAAAATATTTCCTAGACAAAGTAGTAAATTCTCTGGTCTAATGTAGAATGAAATAGGTTTTTTTGGTTCCTGTCCTTTCTCTCAATGAAATAATCATGTGTCCAGGTAATGGTGAACTATATTGCTGTCAATATCACTTTCAAGTTATTAGGTCCAATCAATGCCGAATAAAAGGAAAAAGGGTGGTCAACAGGCAACCTGGCTTTCAGTTTAACACTCCCTTGAGGATTTTCATTATCCTTTCCTTTTCTGTTCTCAAGGTTAGCTTGAGCTAGACTATTTGTAGCTTCAGCTTCCTGGAGATAATGCACATCCACAATAGCCTTGCTCTTCCAACGTCAGAGTGCCCTTCTACCCGAGTAAGCAGAGTCCTGTCTTTTTTCTATTATTTGTGACCTTTTCCTGGGTTAAAAGGTGAATCCTGAAGCAGACAGGTTTCACTTCTTATGGTGATTGTAGTGCAAAAAGCACGCTTCTACCTTGTTAGAAGTGACATCACTGTACATTAAAGACATCATATCTCCTTTCATATTAAAATGCCTGTCAGTTCTGCTGCTCGCAGGCTGTAAATCTGCCACAGTATCCTGTGCTTGCGAGCTTTCATTATGAAAATATGGAAGATAAGCACTCTGCTCTACTGTCAAAAGGAAAAAGTAGTCTGCTAGTAATGAGGTTATTTTAAAAAAACCCCACCTAATTCCTTAAACATAGATTACTTGATGTGAGGAAATTTTTGAAAGCAATCTTTTTTATTTGAATGCTTAAAAAAATTCAAGCTTAAAATATAGTATGAGTAAAGCATGCATGTATAGTCCTGTAGAATTTATTAATGCATAGATTTAGCACTTGTTCATGCATTAAATCATTAGATTTTCCTTTGACTTTGGCCCTCCAGCTTTCAGAGAAATGACATACTAGAATTTAACCTGATTTCCATGTTTATATAATATAGATACAAAAAGACTTGTATGTTCTGCAAGATGGTGACAACGCGCAGCTGTTGTGCACTTGACTGTAGAAAATAGTCAGCTGAAAAATACCGACTAAACAGCAAAGAAAAATATAAATAATTATTGATCATTTTCTCTCATGGCATCTTTAGGATCTTAATAACACCTTTCTACTACATAAAGTTTTCATCCATTGATCTGAAAGCACTTTAGATATATCTTGTTGTTTTACGGAAGAGAAGGTGAGACTCAGAGAAGTAAGATGACCTGTCTCAACATTTGAGAGCAGCTCAGCAGCAGAAGTGAGAACAGATCCTCCCTCTCTGGACTAACCTGTCCCACACTTGACTTGCTCATTTCCAACTGGAACTTTGCACTGTTTGTTGGCATAACCCTGAGGTGTTTACACAGCATGTGATTATTCATTTATTATCCATTATTCAACAATGGGATAAATTATCACAGATATTTATTATTATTACCAAAAAATTTTTTTAAATCTCCTTATCCATTTTGTACAAAACCACTAATCCAGCATTTTTCCCCATCTCCATCAGAATTGCCTCCAGCTGAGGAAACTTCAGCATGTGAGCAAAGTACATGTATTTTCACATTTTATCTTCCAAATTATATCCTCCATTGTTGATACTCTGTTTGAGGAGACAAAAGGAGCAGTTTAAGAGTTATTTATGGGCAATGAAGCCTTTCACTTCTCAGGCATTGATTTTAATGTCCGAACCCTACATCCAGAGACAGAAATATATATTTAGGTTGTCCAGTATGCATTATATGAAATCAATTGGTTATGTCAGTCCCAAGTAGACAAGCACACAGGTGAAAGCCATGGGAGAAAAAACACCAACAAAATAAAAACAGAAAAAGAAAAAAAAAAAGAAAAGAAATTATTTGGATGAGGAAGGTGAATGTGTAGGAAAAATGTAGTAGCTGAGGAGGTTACACAACTGGGACATGGTCTGATGAGGCAAAACCAAAGGACTGCACATGTCATGGAGGAAACCAAGAACAGGTATCGCTCAATGGAGCTGGAAGTGAAATGAAACAAGAACAAAGAGAAGCATGTGAATGCAGTGCACTTCACCTTCCACTGTCTACTGGAAGCAGAGAGGATTTTCTTCCTCTTTGTAGCATGAAGTCCTCTGCTGTGGAGCAGAGCAGAGAGAAGTAATGAGAGCTGTAGTTATTGAACGATCCAAGTCATAAGGATTTATAACCCATTTTACAGCAATGTTGCCAACACCTTCTTGGCCACAAAAGCCTGCAAGGACTGATCAAGCTTCTGTATCATCTGTTTTCACTTCAGAAGAGGCATTTGAACCTTTGCAGTTCCACAGTCACAAACCCTATCTAAGCTGAGTGCTTTCGTAGCATTCTGCTACAAAACATCCACGCAGGTCCAGCAGCAGCAGCAAGGGTGAGATTTCTAATGCCAGGTGGCCTGGATGCCAGGCGCCTGCCAGGTGCCAGGGGCACTTTATGCTACTGCCCTCTCAATTTTCCAGGTAGGATCAGGTGAGAAAAGATGTGAGAAAAGATGGGTGTTGTTCTTTGCCCTAAAGCTCCTATAATTCCTGGGAGTGGTGGAGCTGCACTGATGGCACAGATGGCAGTTTTGCCTGAAAGGCGTGAACCAGACTGTGGAACAGTGAGTCAGTTGCCCTGCATCATTCCCCTCTCCTAGAAGACAACATTCCTCCAAACCTGTTATTGCAGATCTAGAAGACCTAGTACCTAACTTTCAATATTGTTTTATGTAATTTTTCCAGGAATATATTTTTTCTTGTAAAAGCAGATCAGACTAAAGTATAGAGGAATATTTTCTGGCAAAATATTCCACCAGGGATCACCAGGGAATCAGATCTGAACATTGTGTTTGAGGTTATACTACCTCTGAAACTGCAGGGGCCCTGGGGACTGAGCCACAGGCAGTCACACCAGATTGACAGATCTATATTTATAGATAGAATCTTTATTTTCACAAGTGTATCCATTGAACTTATATTAGAGTTAAAAGACAAGAGGGTTGTATAATGTATTCTGTGAAAAATTAACTTTTGACTTAATATGGAACTTTATGCTATTGTTCTATTCCTAGCAAAACAGTTTATTTTATATAGATACAGCCTTCTAGACTTCTCTTTTGTTTTTACCCATTTTTGTTGTTACATTACAAAATAATTGCATTCTGGGTCGTTCCCCTCACGAAAGAATGACTTTTTAGTAAATAGCCAAACATTTGGGCCTATTGGAAAATACCAGCTCACAAATGCTCTAGGAGTGGCCTAACATTGACATTAAATTGCATTTCATTTCTAAAGAAATTGAGCTCTCTTGTTAGTAAATGGTGCTGGTAACATAATCCCTATTATTCTAAATGCTTAAGGTGGCTGAACACACTTTAACCTTCCTTTTTCACTGAAATTCAAGATAAGGTATGTATTGTTATTACCATGCTACAAATCAGAGTCATATTTACTTCACATCCCCAAGTCTGCATCAGAAGCATTTCTATGGAGCTGGGGACTTTGCAGATGTTTTGCACCAGCAGGTCAGTTTAAAGAGACCACTTCAACTTGTGCCCGTGCTTAACCTTGATACCAAAGTTTTCAACCTGAAGTAGTGCATCACCTTCATTGAACTGGATGTGGGAAAGCTTACATTGAAATGTCACCTGGAATTGATACTCCACAAGCAAAAAATATAGAATGTGTCTTTACCCTGATGTGAATATTCTATAGAGTCTAAGCACAAAAGGCTTTGCTCCATCTCCATCATATTTTAGAAAAAAATCTAGCTAAGTGCTGCAAAAAGGAATCAAGTGGGGCTTAAAAGCACCTTTGCTTAATAGAAAACACAAACCTGACATGATTATAAGACGTACAGGAGGAGAAGAACCTCCCAAGGTGGTGAGCACAGTGTGCTCAAGATGATGATGACAGAATTTTGTTAGGCTCCTCTATCTAAAATCTGTAGCACAAACCAAATACTTTTTTGAGTAAAGTTCCATTCAAAAATACATTAACTTTTTAATTGAGAACATGGAAGGAAATCAGTGGTTCTGATGATCTTAGCACAGCATGGGAAATAATACTGGATAACGAAGCCTCCATTTATGGAGAAAAACATCTTTGAAGTTTTATTGAATAGGCACAGACAATCATTCATTCACATGCTGAGAGGCTTGAATTCTCCCATCCAAATGCATGCTAAGGGGAATATCAGACCTCTTAATGCTCACGAAAAAGCTGGTCCCTTAGGAAACCAAGGAGTGCATTGGAACTTGGAGGGGGTTACGTGAACTCTGAAAGCTTCTGAGGATCTTCCTTTCCTTTTTACAGAACTGAAAATGTAGGAGACAGAGAGAAAGCCTCAGGCTGAGCTCTTGCATTATTCTCCCCAGCTCCCTGGAAGAACTGCTGACAGTTCCTTGTCCACCGGGAAGCTTGCAGAGGAGGAAAAGGAGGAAGGTCCCAATACTTCCTTTCTTTCTCTTGCTTCTTCATTCACCCATAAGGTCCTATTCCTCACACTCAGAACATCAGAAGAAGACAGTTCTAAGAAGCACAAATTACAGTGAAAGAACACAGCTCCAGAAAGAAGGTTTTGAGACCTCAGGTGTATCTTCAGTAACTTACAGAGGTATACTAAGTAACAGAGGAGTAATTAGCAAACTTCTGCTAGCTTAAGTGAGAGCAGAATTTTGCCTTCCACCTCTCAAAACCCAGAAATGCACTATCATGTTTACTTCAGGATCCTCAGGAAACCCTGCAATAGCAGCGCTAATCTTGAATTGCAGAGCTCCTCCACCTCAACACTATTTCACGGAGGCTGATACCTCCTTCTTCCTCCCCATTCTCACAGGCTCTGAACAAGAAATGTTCAAAGAAACTTGATCTTGGCCTCTTACTTCATGACACAATTTTAAAAAAATGTTTTTTTCCTTTTTTTCTAACCTAAGAAGGCACCAAAGTTAATTGCTAAAATCATGTGATATACTGTGATTTGGGCCAGAATGGATTTGTCCTCTCTGACACAAAGTTTCAGGTGAGGACTGTTTAAAGACTGTGTCTTTTATTCATCTACTGAGTGTAGGCAGGGATTACACAGGCTGAATTCAAAATGTGCCACAGACATTCTTTTGTCATCTGTGCTGTAGTTCATCTGCATTTAACTTATAAAAAAGATGGGCAATTCACAGGAAAAGGATAAATTGGACACTCCTTCTGACCCATTCTCTGTTCTCTAGCCATCTCACTCTGAAAATGCTTTTATTTCAAGCAGCTGGGAGAGAAAAACCTTCCTAACTTTGAAGTGGGTTTTATTGCATTGATAGGAGAGACAGAGAGAGAGAGAGAGTGAAATCCCATTTCATTTTTAAAGTCAACCATAAAGTTTTAATTAGGTTCTCTAAACAAGGATTCTGTGATGCTTTATGTTTAAGAGTCAGCAATAGTACACAATCCACAGACTTCCATCTTAAAGTGCAGTTGACAAAGGCCAACACAACTCTTTTCTTTGTAACTCTGTAACCATTTATGTTTGAGGTGAAGATGTTAATATGGAAATTTTGTGAGCTGGGAACGACTACGAACTCTATCATTGTAATTTATGACCTCTCATCTGAGGCCAAATGTAAAGGCAATTGCAATTGTTCTATATCTCAAGGCCAGCACATAGCAGATGTGTGAAATTTGGAGTGCTAGACATAAACTTTTATTACCAAATTATAAATAATTTCTATCACTTACAATGTTCACCTTTCAAGTTCATCTTGATTAAAACGCAAGGGCAGCGTCTTCCTGATTTCCATAAGTTATACAGCTGAAAAAGCTCCATCATGATACACTAGGAAAAGATAAAGCAAAGCAGTATTTAAAATAATCTACTGAGAGCCAGGTATGCAGCATTTTAGATCAAAATACTTTTTCATCTAGAGGACAAACAAACAGAAGATAATCATTAGCCAATGACATCTGAATTCTATTTTCACTTTTGGAGATTTGGAATCCCTAAGGAGTCCATTTAAGGCCAATTAACCTCTAGGAACAGTACATGAGACTACTTTGAGATCTCTGGCAAACCAAGGAGAATTATCCAAGACTTGAATTCATGACTTGGTCTCAAACTATGTAAGAAGGAAGCTAAGGATACAGAACTTGCCAATCTCAATGCCCATGATTCAAATCCAATGTGTTTGTGAGTTTCACAAGCTGTGAAGCAGAAAAGTACAAGGAATTTGTTGACTGACAGCAGACAATCAAAGCATCCACACGCATATAAACTGTAATTAAGTATAAGCCTCAGCTAGCTAGAAAGCAGCCTATTGAGCAGAAGGCAAAACAGCTCAGCAGTTTCTGATGGCTTGGAAAAATACAAGCTCTGAAGGCAAACTCGTAAGAAAGAAAACAAAGAGGAAGGCTCACAAAACAAAGTGTCCCTGGTTGGATTTGCAAAATTGCCATGCAAATTTACCAGCCCAGACATGAAAGTTTTGTTTGCCCAATCTTTATACTGGAGATCAGTAACAATGAAAACAGGAATATTCCCTTATCAAAGCATTACTCACTGAAGCCAGGCAGCCAAATAAAACTTTGCAAGTCTGTTCCCTGGAGTAACTATTTTATGTTCCTTTTCTGCTTCAAATACTAGATATAATCAAGCACAGTTGGATGCTCCTGATTAACATGACGGTTGCCTGGAAACACAGGCATAGTGTGGCCAAACTTCCCTGTCCATGTCTGTGCTTGAACTCCGGGACAGGCAGGTGAATAAGGTTGGGTTTGCAGCTCTTGCCATTTAAAAGCCTTTTAGTCTACGTATTTGAGAAAAAAATGTTACTGGACATGTGTTCAAGAAGAGAAGATAAACAGCTCTAGAAAGAAGCGAGAATACAAATCTGTGTTCTGAAAAGCCACGGTACATTTTCTTTGTACAATGAGAATTGAGAGGTATGGCAAGATACTAAATCAAAAAAGAACAGATAAAAAAACCCAACAAAACAAAACAGTCCAGAAGCTTTCACAGATGATTAACTCTTGTCACAGTATTAAATCCTAAAAAAAAAGTATTTTCCAACCATCAAGAGATACCTGGAGGAAAGGAGGAAAAGAGAAAAAACAAATGAGATGATGGGGAGAAGTAAAGAGTAGAAGGTGAACTCAGTTTCTTCTTGTGCAACGCTATTCCCAGGTGACTTATAAAAAAAAAAAAATCTCTTACATTTCTATGTTCACCAATTCCTCTGTGAAATGACCTTCAGCACTTTCCTGTCTGGTCCTGGACAGGATGCCTGTGACGTGCCTGCGGTGCCTTTGATAAGGACAAGATCGTTTGAGAATTACCACGGTCTCATTAAAGTAGAATACTACAATGTAGTAGACCGTATCAGACATTAGGAGGAATTCCTCCACAGAAAGGGTGATTCCACATTAAATGGGCTGCTCAGGGAAGTGGTGGAGTTACCATGCCGTAGGTGTTTAAGGAAAGAATGGATGCAGCCCTCGGTGCCATGGCCTGGCTGACAGGATGGTGTTGGGCAATGGGACGGACTCGATGATCTCTAAGGCCTTTCCCACCTTGTCTGATCCTGTGGGGCTTTTTTCCACAAGACATCTTTTTCCAGTAAGATTTCTCTCCGATGGGGTGTTATTTTGTGTGGAATTCTAAGCAAGACGTAAAAACACCCCGCATCTCCGGGAAGGGGCCGCGGTTCATCCCCCGCCAGGTGTCACGGCCTCCCTCGGGGGTCAGACGAGACCCTGAGCTACAGGGGCGCGCCCTCAACGCCGGCCCGGCCCCGCCCCGCGCTCCGCGCCCTGCACGGGCTGTGCTGCCCGGCCGCCGTAGCGGGGCGGGGCTGCGGCGGGCGGGGAGCGCCGGGAAGGGGCGCGGGAAGCGCCGGGAGAGGTGGCGGGAGGTAAGTGCGGGGCCGGCCTGGGGCTGTGCATGTGCTTCCCGTGTGGTTTGCCATGGAGCCTCGGGCCGGGCTGGAACGCGAGGGTTCCACACAGGGGGAGCTGCTCGAAACGCGCGTGTGGTCCGGGAGAGGGACACAGCCATGGGGCGGCAGCAACGCTGGTGGCGGTGGGTGCTGATAGGGAAACAGTGGGGATCCCTGGGTTCACGGCTGGAATTGCCCATTGCGATTTGCCGCAGGAAGCAGCGACATGAAGTCGGCACCGTGCGGGTGATTTCTGCCTTGGCTTTTAACGCAGAACAAAGCGATGTTAGAGCAGAAGCCAAGCGAATACTGAGAGGGGGGTCTTGCACCAAACTGGGTGCGCCTGCTGCGTTTTTTAAATCACAGCGTCTTTCCTCTGTAATTAATCACAAGCCTTAACTTAGTCTGTTTTATTATCCGAAGGTATGCTTTTAAATCCATGCTTTTTTTCTAGTGGTGAGCTGAGATCAAAACTATTCTTGTTGCCGCACAGACTTCCGTGTAGAGAGCATGGATGGACTGCTCGCTCCGGCCCAAAAGACATGAAACACCTATCTATGGCTTAGCACTCTAAAACCACTTTAGCGAAAGGTTTCAGGGATGATAAGGCCTTTGAGACTGTTGAAATTTAAAAGATGCACTGTGTGGCAAACAAGGATCCTTAGTAATACTTTCAGAAGTAATAAAAACGCCAAAGGGAAATGTTAATGCAATGGCTATATGAACTCTGTCTCCCCACCTCAACCATTAAAGTTTTGCTTTCATTTCCTTCAGTATTTTCTCCTGCTGAATGTATTACAAAACAGGGGTCTGCCTATCTGTGCAGAGTATTTAAAACAATGTGGAAGAACGTCTCTTATCCTACTGTTTTCTCTTCACTTCTCAGCTTACCAGAGAAGATCAAGATGAGTCTACGGAAGCAAACCCCCAGTGACTTCCTAAAACAAATCATTGGAAGGCCAGTTGTTGTAAAATTAAATTCTGGAGTTGATTATCGAGGTAAGTTCTCCATCTGTCTCTCACAGTGAGTAAAGTAATTCATTGAGGAGGCTGGAAGAGATGCATTTATTTTGAAAAGAAAAACAGAGTGATCCAAAATCGTGGAGTATGAGAATAGAGATATCAGAATGGTGACAGTAAAAATAGAAAATCAACTCTGGAGAATGTGATGAAAAGGGGAGTAACAACAGTGGATTTAGAGATTAAAGTTACTGATCTAAATCATTAGTGTCCTTGGTCACAAGTGATTAAGATGGATGATTCTGAATTTCTAAACTAACACTTGGAAAGATTATCTGGAATTACTACTCATTAAATGGCCAGAAACACCCTTTGTTGGAGCTATACTTTACTTCACCTTTTTGTTCTCTATTTAGATGTCATATAGATCTTGATCCAGGAAAGCTTCAGAGTAAACTGTGCTGTCAGTCATAATAGAATTCTTACACGAGGGATGAAAGAATTCTTGACATTCTTGGTTAAGCAACTGCCTAGACCTGTATTGGATCAAGACTCACGGAGATACGGGAAAAAGTTTAGTGTAGCTTTTGCCAACTTCATTTTAACACAGTCCATTGGTTTTACTCCTGATTTCTTCAGTCTGTCAGTATACCTTCATGTATATAGGATTATATATTTTTTTTAACCAGTAAATTAAATTTCTCTGTGCAGTGAAATGTCCTGCTCCCATTAAGATAATAGTATCAACCTGACCACTTCTTTTACTAGTATTCAAACTCAATCAAACTAATCATGTATCTTTTGTTGTGCTCAATTAAGAAATTTTATCCTGTAATGACTTAACCATTGTGGTTCTGCAACAGATCCCTTCTTCAGAGAGGTTTACTTCAAGTGGCTTAGCTTGGTATTTGTGAGGGGAGTCTTGCTTGTGCTGTGACATTTTTAAATTGTTACTGTTCACTGACAGAGCAAGCAGTGCCTTCTTATCCCTTCCTGTTTCTCTTCAATGTCACTCAGCTGACAAAATTTGCAGTCTCTCATTTCTTTGAGAACCACATTGTCTGAGCACTTCAGGTGGGGTTAGGGGCTTAAAAGGTTCTCTAACTCTCTGTAAATTCTTTAGGGCAGGAGAATATAGAGAGAGCTCAGTCAAGTCAATTAAAGCAATCATTTACCTTCGGAGTACACAAAAGCCAGGGCCAAACCAGATTTGGGGGTTGCTGCATTTCCTATTTTCTTTGAGACCATTGCTACCTTTCCCTTGGTAAGATCCATTTGTGCATGCTGTGGCTGAACTACTCAACCTTCCCCTCAGCAAAGCTAGTTTAATGTGCCTACAGTCAGACACAACATTAATTGAACAGAGTTCCTTGAATACTATTATTTGTCGCTGGATTTTTCCTTCCCTTCCTTATTTCTCTGCACTCCTTTGATCTTGTGACAGAAAATCCATGCAGTGTTTTCATTTGAAAAATATGCACTTAGTTTTCTGCAGACATGTGACCACCATTTGTAGAAGCCAAACATTTACAAAACAGCATCTCAGGCTGTTGTTACACATCTGTCCAGATTCTCACCAGGCTGTGTTGCTGATTTTTTTATTGCCTCCACCCTCAGAGTCCCCACACACACCAACGTGGCCTCAAGCAAGTGGTGATGTGTAACTGCAATGCCTTGAACCATTGCCAAGTGCTGCAAATGTCCAAGGCTGGAAGCGCTGTGAAATGATCAGGGGTACATTAATGTATTGTTTCTGTGTGTAAATATAGATGTGTATATTAAAACATCTCTACAAACAGACAAAACAGATAAATTGCTAGCCAGGATGAGCAGTGATAATATTTGATGCCATTTGTGGTGTAAGAGTAAACACAAAGAAAAGGAGGAAGAGAATGAAACAACCATGAAATGCACTCCAGGAACAAAAGACTTTGAAAATACTGCATTTATGTCCTACTGAGTTGTAGCTCAGGGTAAATCCACATGGGCCAATTTTAAGTTTGGACAAAAATAATTTTGTTTTCTGTTGTGTGGATCCCATGAGATTACTAGAGTGGAAAAAATCCTGACTTTGGTTTGGGTTTTTTGATGCATTTTTGATGCACTTTGTGAGCAGTTTTCCCATGTCAGTGGTAACAGAGGAGGGAAAAACAGAAAGGAAAATAATAATGTTTGAGCCATGACAAGTTGGCAGAAGAAGCTGAATTCCTGGTTATTATCTAGAAGATCCTGCAGTAGCACTTCTGAAAAATGAAAATGTGTCCCGAGTTTTCTCCCTCTTCCTAAGTACAGCCACTATACTCTATCTCAAATTTTACTGCAAAGCAAATACCTACATGTTTTTCAAACAGGAAAAATTTATTTAGGTAGTATTGTCTGTGCAAGGATGAAGTCAGGAAAACCCATATGCAAGAGGAAGATAAAATGACTTGTAAAACGCTGTATTACCTATGTGCTACTAAAATGAGTATTTTCCTGATCCAAAAATTCATCTAATATTACAAAGGACAGATGATTTTTCATTACTTGCATTATCAAAACAGTGTAATTTTATTTTTATGGGAAGATTTCAGAGGCCTTTGTTGAAAAATATGTAGAATTTTGTTGACATCAAAATAGAGACTTGCAGCCAGTGTTCTTCTAGCTCTGTAGGTATGAAGACAAATATGTGTACGCTGTCTTGTATTAAAAGAGTTGTTTTTCAGCTATATCTTTCACAAGGTTTGTTGACAACTCAGTTTACATAACTTTGTCCTTAGGTTATCCAGTTACACTGGATAATGTCACAGGTGGTTTTTTTGGTGTGTGCTTAAAACACAAGTGAGGAGGGACAGCTTAAACTTTCAAAGTAGAAATTGTCCAACTTTTGAAATAATGCTTTAATAACTTTTTTTTATTGCCACAACTCTTACACCAACTGATAACATTGCTACCAGAGTGCCTGGGATTCCTTTGTCCCAGCTGAATTCTTTGAAGACATCTGTCCATGCTTGGGTTTTTAGTTAGAAGGATATAGGGTGGGGTTTTTTCCTATACTCTTCAAACACAATGCATTTTTGTTTCTTTTTAAATATGTTCAAGCTGATCCTGTTTTAAACTGCCACTGCTTTCAGGTGTCCTGGCTTGCCTGGATGGATATATGAACATAGCTCTGGAGCAGACTGAGGAATATGTAAATGGACAGTTAAAGAATAAGTATGGGGATGCATTTATCCGAGGAAATAATGGTAATTCCTACTCCTGTTACTGCACATTAGAAAATTGTGTTTTGATATTCTGAATTTGAGGGGTAGCTAAGGTGTAAGTAAGCTGCCTGTAAGCCTAAAATTAATCTTTTTTTGGAATTCTTTACAATATTTGCTTTTACAGTTTCACTTTCCAGGGTCTGTGCTTTTCTGCATTCCTGTGGTCCTTTTTTCCTCTGAACTTGAAGTTTATTTAGAGAAGCATGCTCTTTTCTAGCCTTCTTGGAGCTTATTTTCTACTGTTTGACAGGCTTACTCTTTTGTACTTACTGCTTGCTTAGATGGCTTCTGCACAGTAAGAGTTTGTGTTTTTAAGGGAAGCTACTGCATAAATTTATGCTGCAGTGCAGATATTACAGTCACACAAATACTTTCTGGCGAAGTGGTTTTCCAGGACTGAATGAATGCTTACCCTTAGTCCTGGAGGCTATTTTCATCTTTTGAGTAAAGATTTTACCACCAGTCAAAAAAAATCACTCATGCTTTAATATCGAGCCTTTGACTATCCAAGTGCAGTAGGTGGATTTTAGTGCACTTCAAGGACAATCCCAGGCTCCTGAAATGACTGTCTGGTATCAGGCTGTAATAGCAGGACATGCCAAAGAGAAGAGTATCTAAAAATAGAAAAGGTTCACAAGTTAGATGTGAAGAGATTTGTAGAGGAGGTAGATGAAGCAGAGTTTCACAAAGTTGCTTGGGAAGAAAATGGAGCTTAGCAAGGAGGGATGGAATAAAAAGACACAAGGACCAAATCCCATGTTAGAAAAAGAGTCAAAGAGAATGTGGCACCAGTGTAAAAGAGCATTTTGGGTGGAGAAATAATTCTTGAAATGAGGCCATCTCTTGCTTTTTGCAAGGCATTTGAACTGTTATACTAAGGACTGGAGTGACATTACAGCTGGAGAATTAATTAAGGAAATAATCTGTTGTGAAAGTTAAAACAAGTAGATGAGAGACAGAAGTCTCAAGAGCAGGCTGAACAGAGAACTGAAGACATGTGGCCTGTTTAGGAGAACAGTTACATTTTATGTTGTGACTAGATCTCTTCTAGGGATATCATCAGCCAAGCAGAAGGAAGATGTCTGTTCCTTCATAACTAATCATTAGCTTTGCCTTAAGTGCTTGGGATTTCCAGCTTTTATTGAAAGATCACAGCATTAGTGTCTGACACCTGTAATTCTGCTGCTGAGGAGCTCTCTCATGCTCCCCTCAGTAATGCTGCAGGGCACTGTCTTTGTTCCTGCTCCGTTCAGCCTACATCTGCTGGAGCATAGTTGGGCTATGAATAAAATAAATACTGAACCAAAGTAATACATAATGTTTAGAGTTAATGGCATTTTTTGAAACCTGGACTTAAAGGTTGCCTGGCTTTGTTCATACTGAATGGGATCTATTATATTGTCAATTTATATGCCATGGAAATAAGATGTTTTAAATAAAAAGGCTTCTGCATGTTATTTACCAAGGCCCTCTTCTGTGTGCCGCTTTCTCTTTTTCACAGTATTGTACATAAGCACCCAGAAGAGGAGGATGTGAAGGTGCCAGAAGGAGGCTGTTTTTTTGTACTTGTGAACCTCTTTGAAGTGATGAGCCCTATTTGATTTGTAGTTCAAAATCCACAGGTGGAATACACAAGTGTTTAAGTGTTTAAGTATTTTTTTAAAATAAATGTAAACATGAGTATAAACTGCCTGAATGCTTTTGTTTCAAAACATTGCTTTGTTCCATTGTACAGAAAAAAATAAAAGAGAAGCATGTAATAGTGCTGTAAAAATAATTTGAAGCAACAGCTCATTTAATTATGCTAACAGTTAACAAAAATACTAATTGGAAAGTTAAGCAGGCATGGAGTGATTGCAAATCAGAGCCCTGCATTGATGGCAAAATAATAGTTTAACTGATGTTGGGAAGGGAAATGCTGATAGTTTGGTGATAATGACCTGTCCCTTTTGGAAAACACAGGGTCAGCTTTAAATGCCAGTCCAGTAAGAGTCATCGGTTAAAAAGTTCAGCTGTCCAAAAAATCTTGAATTGTGGATTGAATCAAGAGATGTAACAGTGACAACTTCAACAGTTAGGGGTGTGGAAAGAATTGAATCAAATGGAAGAAAAGCCTTAAGGGTGAAAAGAAAGCTCTGTGCCCGTTGAGAAAGTCAGTCAGAGGTGAAGAGCTCTCAGTTGGTATGTCAGTACAGCCTAGTAGCTACTTCACCTCCTGCCTGTGTACCCCCCACCCTTCCTCTGCTTGGGGTGACCTTTTTCTTGTGCCTCTCTACCGAACACAATGGACTTCTTAAGGAAAAAGCAATTTTAACTAATACCTTAGTCTACTCCTGAAAACACACTAGGAATCTGAAAGCTTTTGTAAACACGCCACATGTGTCCTCTCCAGCCAGTTCTTTCTCCCATCCACTCCCCACACAACCTGGTACCATCTCTATATTCCCTCTGTCTAGCCAGAAATGAGAACAAGTGCATTAGAGTATGGGGTATGCATTAGGGAGGGGGAACCTCTGAGCAGACTGCAAAGAGGGATCTTGTTTGTGTGTTTTTGCAACAATGCACCCACGTAATCAAAGCACTATGAATAAATGCGGCCCAGTTTTACATGGATACTTATTCCAATTTGTAAAGTGTATCTTCTCCTTTTACATGCAGGCAGCCAAGAAAAATACCCAAACCAACTCCGAAAATTCAGATACTCCTTCATCCGAGTGTTCCTGCACTTAACATCACACACTCAGTGTTTCCTTGTTCTTCATGACAAAGGAATAGGGTAATGTACGTAATGGTGAGGTTACTGAGTCAGTTTTTTTCCATGAGCCTTCTGAAGCTTGGCTTTCTTTGGACAGTTTATAATGCCTCCAGGAACAAAAGTACTTCTAGTTGTGGATGGATTAGTACAAGACAACTGTGTCCCATTCTTCCCAAGTACCAGTAGCTCTGATGCAAGCAGGGAATAGTAACATGCCAGTTATCAAAGACAGAGACTATGAACTTCAAATTTTTAATTTTACTGTATTTTAAGATGAAGAAATAATTCTAAATTATTTTGCAGTCAGCAGTTAACCTTTCCACATTAAGTACTTCAGAAGCCATGACAGAACACACAAATAGAGTTGTTACTATACAATATGCTTCAATAATTTATCACTTTCTGACAAGGGTTGAAAAAGGTCCAGGATATAAGACAAATCACCAACTTGCTGTTCTGTAAGTGACTTTTTTTAAAAAATGAAGATGTACCTCCGAGTGGGTCGTGCAATTTTTCATTTGCCTTGTCATCTGTATGTAGCTGGCAAGTACCTTCAGTCCTGGAGACTGTCCATGTTTTGTTGTTTGTTTTTTTGTTTTAATATAGGATTAAATTTTTTTCTGTCTCCACCTTCCACATGCCTACCCATGTATAGCAACCCATTTTGCAGACTTTGATTTAATGTTGAGTTTGCATTAACTTTTTAGCTGTGGTTCTGTTTCTACAAGTCTAATTATAGAACATGCTTCAGTTGTAATCTGCTACTTCTGGTGGTCTAATAACATACTAAACTCTCTAAATAAATACTATGGAGTACAAGGGGTTTTTTTTAATGTATTTTAGGTCATGAAGTCACTATTACTATGTGAGGTAGACAGGAAGCTTTGCATTGAAGGTCAGCTGTTGCAATTCATACTTAAATTTCCAAAGTAGCAAAAGAAATGAAGCATTTACTTCCCACAGCCACTCACATTCAGTTTATTTTACAAAGTCTCCATGTGACATCATTTACCATATTCTGATGCTCTTGCCCCAATACCTGTGTATAAACCAGTTTCGCTCGGGGATTAAGCTCATTGAGATCAGAACTGACCATGAAACATTAATACCTTCAGCAATCTGCAAGCATTTTTCCACCACTTTTCTTAGAAGAATGTACCCAAAATTAAGTAATCCAAAACTAACAAAAATTACTGAATTTCAAAGACAAAGGCTGCATTCATGTTGATAGTACTTTTATGCAATGAAACCATGGCTATTCAACCACTACCCCACCCTCAGCTACACATTCAGTTCATAGTCTCTCTATGAAGAGCAGTAACTGTAAATTTGCTACATGCCCACATTCACTACAAGTTTCTTGCACTTGAAAAGCCAAACTGAGTCACATCTTAAACAAGAGTCTGGCTAGGAGCAGCAGCACATACCTCATGGAAACTAGAGAAAGCCTGGAAGAAGGATGCAAGTACTCACTGTGTGGTGGAGCAGCCAAAGCCAAATCACTACTAAAGCCTGCAGTGCCCTAGAGTTGCCCCCTATATAAAGGGAGCCGAGCATGCTAGGAAGGTTGTGTTTTAAAGGTGTATACCTGATGACCACTCACTTTTACAATTTGTTTCCACCTGGTTCCTAGTTCAAGGGGAATCTAATGCAGACCACTCTGAACATCATTGGAGTTCTATCTTTTTTGTGATGTTACAATGACAAATACAGTTACAGAGAACCCTTCTGGGTATGACTTGGTCATTGGTTCCTCAGGCTTTTTCACAGCTCTGAAAACCAGCTGTGCCCCACAGCTGTGCTGTTCCTGGGAGATAAGAAAGCATGAAAGGGTTGCAAAGTGACAGCCTTGCAACGTGTGACTGATGGTACCAGAGCAATGTGTGATTTTTGATATCCCAACTCACACTCATGGCCAGCTGCAGCCCTGTGTTGGTTTTGAAAACAAGCAAGCTGTGAAGTCAGTAGTTTCAGACTCGCAGATTCCTGTGCCAAACTGTTCTCCAAGGCCTAAAATCAGATGGAAGGGAGCATTTCCTGGGCTGCTGTATTGACCCTAAAAGAGGGACCCTTGGCCACAGGATCCCCCAGCCAGGTCATCCTAAGGGAGCTCAGGAGCAGCTCCCACTCAGTGCCATGATCACAACACCTGCCTGGCCTTGCCTTTATCTAGCAGAGCAGCAGGAGATCATTCTTTAGAATAGAGGGTTGGTTTTGTGTATGGAAAATATAAAATAGCTCATGTGGTGAAAAGGGAGAGCAGCTCTCCATGGATGGTTTGCATCTTCTCCGTGCAGCACACTGTGGGAAAAATCCATGTGGGCTCTGACTGATGCTATGTGCATGTGAGGAGCCCAGCATCTGAGGGCATGTTCATTTTACCTGCTATCTATTCCTGGCTCGATTTGGAAGACGGGTATCTGCTAAAGAAGGCAGGAACCTCCTTTGAAATGAAACGAAAATATGTAAACCCTCCCATCTCCCTCCAAATTATTATATTTTGAAAACAAGGGGCTCTCAGGAAGAGATATGGAATATGAATAACAATTCTTTACTTATATGTATAATAAACAAACAACAATAATAAACAAACAACAAATTAACAACAAAACAGAAACAGGGACCCTGTGGCAGCCTTCTCGGCCGAGACGGGAAAGGTGGAGGAGAGGCTTTGCTTCACAAACCCCTCTGTGGGCAGTCAGTCCTGGTGCTCCTGCAGGGCTCTAAGGAACACCTCGCTGGAAATGGCAGGGATGAGCAGAAAGGGATGAGTCCTGGGCCAGTGGATGAGATGTATTCAGCAGCTCCACGGTGGCAGCTGGTGCTGCAGGACATCCCGTCAGGACATGGGGTGCGAGGGCCGCAAACGAAGAAGCAGCAGCAGCTCCATGTGGGTGATGGCAAAATCCTCTTCCCCCAGCAGAAACAGCTCTGAGGGTGTGTCCTGCTCTCCAGCTGAAGAAAAAAAAACCCAGCTAGCCCCCAACTGCCCTTGCCCTCCTTTTTTTCCTGCCTACCCCTTCCCTGCTGGGCCCAGATGATACTTTGTGTTTATTAAGCACCCAAGAAGTACAGCCATCAGGTTTTCCCTGAGCTAATGGGGAAAAATTCCAATAGGTGAGAGGGAACAAAAGGAGGGACACCTAACCCCCAACAATTCCTCATCTTATTCAGTCTTATTAAATCAATCATAAAGCTATTTGTTGCTCGGCCGTACCTCTCTCTCTTTTTCTTTCTTTCTCTTTCTCTCTCTCTCTCTTCCCTCCCCTCAACCCGTCCTCTAGAGCAGAATAGCTGCCCAGGTTGCAGTAGTTACCAAATAAAAGAAAGGGTTATTTTGGTTTGAATTTGTAAGGAAAAGAGGCTCATGCTGTACCTTGCATGCATGTGTATATGCCAGTTCATAGCCGGCAGTGGCATTTTAGATATTATCGCACTTCAGTAAGTGACAGAACAGCAAGAATAGTCATATTAGGGATAAAAGGGGAAGGACCTGCCAGTACTTTTGCCAATCCTCTCTAACTAAAATCAGAAAAACATCCTGGTCACCCCAAACACAAAGGCACAGACGAGCACAGGTCAACCCTGAGATGCCAGTTTGTAGAGATCATTCTCCATTCTCTCTGTGAGACTACCATGGCTTTTTAACCACTCATCTCACAGCTGTACACTGCTCTTTGTTTTAAAGATTACTTGATATATTCTTGAATAAGGCGGTGCTGCCAGCTTTGCTGGTTTAATGACTAGTTGCTTGTGTTCTGAATTCAACTCTTGCCATGTTTGTCTATTTGATCAACCTGCCCATTCTTCCCTAAGCCCCCTCAAACTTTGTTCACAGGACTCAGGTGGCTCCAGCTGACCAAGAAGGACTTCTATCTCATTAAAGCCCTTATTATCTTGCAGTAAGGTATTTCCCCACCTGTCAATAAAGCAACCAGCTTGCTCTGGAGTGTCAGCTCTGGGTTTCTTATGTCCATGCCCATATTACATACTGATCTCCACTGTACCTGCCCCACATGTGTCCCTGTTGTGCCCTGGTGATGTGGAGATGTAGAAGCAATCTGCAAGGACAGAGTTTCTGCACCAGAGAACCTGCAGTTATTTGGTTTATAATCCTTCTGTGCACTTATCAGTGGCATTTCAAGTTATACAGTTTATACTCTATCTTAATTATCAAGTCATTACAGACCATGCACAGTTGTCCCCAGTGCTATTTCAAATTCCCAGCTGTGTTCTGTGGGGTTTTTTTTCTTCTAGAAATCCACTACACAAACATTGCTGGGCAAACAATAGGCAGGGTGTCAGCTGTCTTACGTCCCCTTCTCCTGACAGATCTCTACTGATAAAGACATTTATGACAAAAAGCAAACCTCTCTCCAGTTCCAGCAGCGCCACCTGGTCTGTCCAGGCTCCATGGTCAGAGCTGAGCCCGGCTGAGCTCAAGTGACTCCAGCCGGTCACAGCCGTGGCCTGAGAAGGCTGAGGCAATGCTGTCCTAGTGGGTGATGCAACCAAAGGCTCTGAGAGGGCTGTATTTCTTACTGGAAACATCTGCCTGTCACTTGGCATTTGAATGAGCAGTTGGAAGCTGCTGGTAGGTGCTTGTGTCACGGCAATGACTGTGACAGGCTTTTTCCACCTCTGAGGATATGGTTGTGACATTTGCTCTGACTGTGACCTTCAAGCCACTGAGTTCCTGTGCTTGAGAGCAGGCGGTGAGGATGAATGCTGTGTAAGGCTGTATTTCAGATCAGCCCAGCAATTAACACTGTCCACACAGTGCCATCTGACTGGTGCTGCTGCACCTGTGAATAGCAGCATGCCCTGCCCTGCCAGAGGCTGCTGCAGCCTTGGAAGTGAGCATGGACAGTTCAATGCTGCTCTGCATCCTCTGCTGTTACACATGGGTTCAATCTGAGCCCCTTCTTCCTACAGCTTTGCATGGTGTTCCAAGGGAACACTGAACACTGCTGTTTCAGGATCTGCATTTGGCTGCTTTTTCCTCTTTTCCAGGTGGGAGTCAGTGGAGAAATGGCCCTCACTGATTTTAGGAATAAGTTAGGAAGGAAAATCCATAAGGGACTGGCTGGTTTCAGGAAAGGATTAGTCATGAATACAGCATAAAGGTATTCTCTTTATAGAGGAAGGATGGGCAATTACAAGCTGGAACAGAATCAAGAATGCAAACTTGTCTTCCCTCCCCTGAGCTATGCTCTGCTTCCACTGAGAAAAGGAAAGAAAACCACAAGACTTAAATTATATCTAGAAATTCAGTGCTTTTTAGGCATCTTTCAAATGCAGAGGAAGGCACGCTGATGAGAGCCCAGTACCACAAATTTCCAAACTTTCCAGCCAGTTAGCTGAGAACTGAGCTGTCAGCAGCAGAACCTCAGTGCCAGCCCAGCATTTTGTGTCTCTTCCAAAAGACAGGGCGTAGAGCAGGGCAGGCTGATGGGAACAGCACTAATAAGTGAGGCTTGCCCCCAGCTTTTGGGTGTGCCCTAGGCAGAGGTCACCAGGATGTCCCCTGTGGACAGACTCACACAATGGTCACATCCCAAGCGGGATTAAAGATAAGGCACCACTGGCAGAAATGAGCCACCAGTAAGAAGCAGGGCGAGCCTGATGACAATGGCCAGGGTCATCAGAGAACCCTGATCAGCAGAGCAGTCTGCAGGACAGGATCAGCTCTGCCACCGACTGCCAGCACAGTGGCAGCAAAGCTTGAGCAAGGAGCAGGGCTAACAGCCTGGGCATGAATACAGCTCATGTGCTGAGGGACAGTCACTTACCAGAGGTTTCTCCCCTGTGACAGCTTTCGGGGATTAGTGGGGTGTGGATGGCTCCTTCTGGCAAGGCTGGGACATGGGATGAACCTTCCCAGCCTTTGCAGCAAAGTTCTGCTTTTACTGCCAAAATTAATCCCATGTAAGCATGAGAGACAAGGCACACTGCCCAGGGGTCATGGAGGGAGCTGATGTGGCTTGGCTTTGCTTTGCTTCGACATGGATGAAGGGATGTGTGTGTGGGAAGGATAACAGGGAAGAAAAAGTCCCATTATCCTGCACCTCTGCAAAGGAGTTTCAGGGTGCCCCACAGAAACCCCATGATTTGCTGCGGATGTCTCCCTCCCTTCCCCACTGGTTGCCTTTGTTTTCATTGAAGAAACGTGGAGATTTAATATACACACCAAAAAATCAAAGAAAAAAAAAAAAGAAAAAAAAGAAAAAAGAAGAAAAGACAAGAAAAAAGAAAAGAAAAGAAAGAAAAAGAAAAGAAAAAGAAAAGAAAAGAAAAGAAAAGAAAAGAAAAGAAAAGAAAAGAAAAGAAAAGAAAAGAAAAGAAAAGAAAAGAAAAGAAAAGAAAAGAAAAGAAAAGAAAAGAAAAGAGGAAGAAGGGTAGGGTGTGAAGAAAAAAACTAATATGATTAAAGCAGGATTTGGGCACTGGCAGAGAGCTGCCGTGGGTGGTGGGTATTAGCTGTAACAGCTGCTGGGTTTCCCATTAGAGGAGCAGGCGAGGAAAGTCTCTGAAAGGATGGGTCTCCGGCAGGCTGGCAGGGCAGTGGCGGCAGCAAGCCCAGCAGCGAACGTGTCCCGAGGTAAGCGCTGGCGGCCCCGGCAGCCTGAGCCCCGGGGCAGCCCCGGGGAGCAGCGCAGCTTCCCGCGGGGACGGGCACTGGTGGGCGGTGGGGCTGGGATGGGAAATGGCACAGCCGGGGCTACACCCAAGGGAAAGAGTTGCTGCTCGGGCTACTTCCTTGAGCTCCTAAGAGAAATCTTATCCAGCAAGCAAGATGCCCAGAAAGGAGGTTGGCTCCATGAAGAGGATACATCCTGCTGCTGGTCCAGCAGGGCTGGGAGAATTAGCAAAGGTCCTGTGATTCTTACGAGCATCTTCTGGCACACAACTGGTTGGAGTGGTGGGATGCTTGACTGTGGAAGGTTAAACTGCACCCATCTGCTTGCTTCTTTAGGCTGGGCATGAACTGTTTTGCATGCAGTGGTGCTTCATTAGTCAACTGGCAAGTTTCAAAAGCGCTTGAGAGGGAGGTGTAAACTAGACCTCCTCAGCCCCTCTTTCTTCTGATTTACTTACGTTTACTCATTGACTAAGTGTAATGACATCTAAGGCAGGAAAGGCTGCATGTTGAAAAGAAGAAAAAAGTGCTGCATTAAAATCAAAAGTACCTGCTTTGCAATATCCATTACAATAAATGCCACACACTCATCCTTCAGCTTAATTTTGAAAAGTGCATTTTGAAAAAGCAGAATGGCACAATACTCTTCAGTTTGAAAATGTGTTTTGTGCTGTCACCGCAGGGATGCGGCTCTGTGATGGCAGGCAGGACAGGTTCTGCCCTGGGCACTAACCCCATATGTGATGAGGCCTGGAGCAGCTCTGCAGATCCAAGGGGCAGATGCTTCCCCTATTGATCAGGCTGTACATTTGGGCTGGGAGTGGTGGAGGGTGGCTGTATAGAGCCTGCTCCTCCTCCCTAAACCTCACTAGACTTTTTAGAGCAAATCTTTTCTGGCCACTCCCTCCATGGACAGCTTCACAAGAAATGCATCCTTTTGTGGAGGGCTCTTCCCTCTCCCAGCAAGAAGAGTTTACTTCAGAATGTAAATCCTGTGGATTCTCAAAGTGGCTCCAGGTGCCACAGAGATCACTTACTCCCTTTTGTTTAAAGACAGTGAAGAGGGTGGCTCTGGAGATCAGATAAATCAGTGGCACCATTTGGGAACCAAACCACTGCTTTGAAGCGAACTCCACGTTGTTTCCTGCTGTAGGATGGAGGATGGTGGGAGAGCCCACACTGCCATTGTTGGCTGGGCCTGCACAACCCTGTGCTTGGTCTCCTACGCAACTGCCTTCTCGCAGGGCGCGAGCCTTTCTGCCTGCGCCGACATGATGCCCAGGCACCTGAGGGTGCAGCTGCACAGCTCCAACAACAACTATGTCACAGTCCACACCAACATGTCCTTCTACTTCCCCGGAGACAAGGTGCCAGGTAAGGAACAGCTTCTCATTCCTGCATCTGAAAAATATGGTAACTTATCTCAAGCGATGTGAGGTCTGGGAAGAGGGCTAACTGCTCTGAGTGAGCTACAACACCTCTCTTGTCATGAGGACATATTTAGAGAGGAATTCTGTTTGCAGCAGGGGTGCTTTGGGTGGGATTCCTTTATCTCAACAGTGTCTCAACCATACCAGATCTCATTACATGCAATGGCACATGAGAGGCACCTCCAGTGGGTAAGGTCACCTTCCCAGCCCCTCTGCACCACTTAGAGGGGTCTGGGTGACTCACATGACTCTTGCACATGCTTGGCAGCATTCTCCATCCCTGGCATTGCTGCTCCTCAGGGAGATGTAGACAGAGCTGAAGGCACCATTCCCCAGCTTGGCCACTTGCCTCTTCATCCCTGTGCAAAACAAAACCCCTCTGAGAGCAGAACATGAGATTTTGGACACAGAGTAGTGTCCAAACTTCCTTCCTTAAAAATGGCTGCATGCTGCCTGATCCAATGTGGTTAACTGCTTATCATGAAGGAGGGGGGAAGACTCAGGCAAACCCTGTGTGCAACTACACACTGCAAAACCAAAGGTAAAAGTCTGGCCTTCTGTATCCAGCCAATGTCCAAGACAGACTGTGAGGACAAAGACAGTAAGGTGTTTTCAGTAGTGCTGCCCAAGGTTTTTTCTGGGAACTCCATTGCAGGCAATTCACTCCATAAGAGCAAGACAAATCCCTTTGTGTCTCATGTTTTGTCTTCTAAAAGTGACAGTAAGAAGCACCCGGGATTACATGGGCTTTATGCTGCAAGCTCGCAAAGTGTCCAACAATGAAATCGCTGGCATGTTCATATTCCTGCCTCCTGGTTCCAAGCTGCTGACTTGTTTTGAAGATGGTGACACTGTCACACACTCAGACAAGTCACTGAAGAGAAACCTGTCCTTCATATGGAAAGCACCAGACCAACCCATTGGAGACATCAAGTTTTTGTAAGGACATGCTGGTTCCTAATCAGAATTTGTGTCTTAGGTACAGGCTGTCCAGCACAGTGGTTTATGTACCTTGAACCCAATATAGCTAAATACTTATCAAATGCTGCAAAAGTATCCCAGCTGGTACATAAATCACTATTAATATCTGATGCGCTGCTTTTTATTTACATGGTCACTGTTTTCTCAGAATAGATGCACTGGAAGATAACAGATTAAGCATTTTAGGAAATGGAAATATTAAGGCATGAAGAGAGAACTGTGACCATGTTGCCTGTCTTTGCAAATAATACAGCCCATAGGACTTCCCTGACTACAGGATAATCTTGTATATCACTTTTTTAAAAATAAAAAAAAAAGGAATTTTAAAAAGAGTTAGATGCAAACATAATTACTCACAATAGAAAGAGAGTGAGCACTGTGTCAAAATCTCTGTTTTGCACCAAAGTCCCAAACTGTCCAAGTTGCTTGGTTCTGATTTGGAATGAAATTAAACATCTTTTAAACTGCCTTAGAGGAAGCAGAGTAGCTTTTAATTTCAAAAGGGATTAAATTGTTATATTTCAACTTCACAAAATCACTTAGAAACTGCTTGGCCAGATCCTTGGCTACTTCCCAAATCCTAAGGGTCCTGTTGAGTGTTGTCGCTTGAGCATCTAATTGTGATTCAAGAAAAATTCATTGAAACAGAAATATTGCTACTTGGAATTTCCAATTTTTGTCCACTGCTTTAGATCAGACAATATGATTGAAGTTTAAAGAAATACTATTAAGCTCACAAAAACCACCAAATAAACCCAAACAAATCCCAACAAGACCTAGTCCTAGTCACCCACTCTGATACTTCCTTCACACTCTGGCTTTTGACCCTCCAAGCTAATATCTAATAGACTGTCCCTTTTTACCCTGTCATAGCATCTGGAAAAATTCCTTGCTAGGCTTAAAAATACCTTGTAAGTGTCATCTGGCATAGGAAAACCCAGGTTGGTTTCCCCTTAGATAATTCTCAGGAGCAGCTGAGCAATCTCACTGAAATTCTCCCAAAATCTCCAGCTTAAAAAAGGCTTTCGGGATGAAGTAAAAGGTTGGCCAACAGAGTTTTGGCACCTAACAAAAAGCAGAGGATTAGGCAGGCTCAAATATCAGAGGGCTGAGAAGAGAGACTTTTTCTTCCCCTTACCTATTCTGTTTGTACAAGTTACATTGGCTTGTTTTAATTAATAAATACCACTGTTGTTTCCCTGACTACAGAAGATTATAAACAGAGCTAGTCCAAGTTTTACAAATGTACTTCTATCAACATGCTAAACGTAATAAGGCTATTTGAAATATTCTTTTGTTTAAGTTCCCACACATTTTTTGGCTGAGCTTAATTATTAATTGAGTAATGATTCTTCACCCCGAACTTTCTTATGGGACTTGGTACCTTTTATTTGTAATAGAGAACATACAACAGGCTAATCCCTTAAAATACTTCTGCATTGGTTCTCCAGATTAAAGCAATCTTTCTGATTAGCTAAACAGTCAGCTGTTTTATTAATGCTATAGAGCCAATAAATTCTTGCCTGATTATGTTTTAACAGCATCTCCATAGTCCAGTCATACTTCGTTTACTGGGCAAAGATTGAATCTGCAGTTGTGGCTCAGGGAGGGCAAAACAAGACTCTTGCTGAGAAGAAGACCAACGCTGTAGCTGCTGTGCCCCTGCAGGGACCAGCTGAGCATCACCCTGCAGGTATGTTGAGCAAACCTTTTTGTTTCTTACCAACATCCCCTGCAGAGCAGTTTTACAGCTTATTCTGGGCAAGTGTCTAACACAAGTGGCCCAAACAAGTTGTGGGGACCCATTTAACTCCTGTGTCTTTTGAGGAGATCAGTGACATGGTGAGCTCCTTGAAGTGAAGGTGTGGATCAGTATTTGAGGAGCCAGTTCCAAGGAGGTCACCAGAAAGTTAAATGAGATTGCCAGATCTTATGATTTCAATGCAAATCTTAGAATACTTTACCTAAAACCTCAGGTCTTGAAAAGAAAGAAGTGCAATTAGCAATGTTGCCTAAACAGAGGAAAATATTTGTCTCTATATGTGATTGCTGCCCTCTGGTTATATATTTAGTTGTATTTATGCAGCCTTTGGTCAGTAAGATGCTCCAAGAATTTACTTATACCCGAATCAGATGTATTTCTCAGCATTTTTGGCATGGCACCAATGCTGAGTTTTAATTATTTTACTTGGCCATTACATAGGCAGCAAGCTTTGCTGCTTTAATTTCCATGTGGGTTCTCTTAAAAGTGAGTGACATGAAAATAAAAGAATCACTGTTACAAACCTTCCTGGCAAACCTTGACACCAAGTGGTATTTGAAATAAACAAACCAAAGACAATAGACTTCTGCTCCTCTCTCCCTGATTTTTGTTTTGTCTCCCTGCTGGACAAGGTCCCATCTCTCCTGCAGCTGCCACTGGCTCCCCGCTGGCCAGCCCCACAGACATTGTGGCAACACCAGCACCAGAGCCAGGTTTTGGTGTGGGGTCAGACACTCATCCTGTTGCTGAGCCAAAGCAGCCAGCCCGGACATCACGGGCTGTGTCCAGCAGGAGCATCCGGTCCAGAGGCTGGGAACTGGAGCCATCCCTTCCCACCCAAGACACTGGAATGGTGGATGCCTTGCAAGGTTCCCTCCCCCAGGACAATGCCTCCAGCTACAGCACCTTCAATGGGTAAATCTAAGTGGTGGGAAAAGCTGTTTCTCCAGTCCTTGTGGGGAAGGGAAATAATACTAGTTTCCCTGCAGATGAACAAGGAAGATATAGGAAGGTGTCTGTGTGTAGGGGGGAGGTGAGAGGGTGTTTGCTGAGATTTTGAGAAATAATCCTTTGGATATCGCACATGACAAACAGTGACAGGGAGCAAATCCAAAACTCCTAAAAACCCAACACTGCATTACTCAGCACAGTGGGGGATTGGCTAGGTGGTGAAAAATGTGATAAAACCTATTGACTGTTACAACATGCTTCTGAAAGTGCATACAAATATTCAGTGAAACTGAACTCAGCAGACCTATTTCTCCATCTACAGGGAAAAGGAAAAAAAAAAGGATGCAAAACAGTTATGAAATTTGGGCTTGAGGATGTCTGCTCAGAAGTCTTAGAAGGTTTGGCCTGCATGAGCTTTCATGCAACATTTCATACTGTGGGTGAAAAAGATGGGGATAGGAATCAATGATCAGGCAATGATCAGGCATAATTCAAAATATAGCTTGTATGATCTACATTGACTGCTGCTCTAAGGAGCAGCACTTAGTGGTGTGAGACAGGTGTCACTTGCTAACCTTGCCTTTCCTCTGTCCATATTTCAGAGTAGGAAGTATTGCCAGTGATGCTACCCTACACTTGTGTTTGTTGTGCACAGACAACAGAAAGGTAAGCATCAGGGATGGGGAGGATGCCCTAGCAGCCCATGTAGGTGTTATAAGTGGCTAAAACTACATTGAGACTGTTAGAAGTTTTAAATTTTTTTTCCCTAACTGGAAATTGGGGTTTATATCTCTTTCTAGGTGTTTTTTTTTTGTTTTGTTGCTGTTGTTTGGTTTTTTTTTTTTATTTTTTTGGGTTTTTTTAGCCCACAGCCCGGGTTTTTAAGAGGCCCACTGTAAAACCATTGCTCAATTGCTTTCCCTTATATAGATGTGACTAGAGGCTGCTGGAGATGTGTGTGCTTAGAGATACAGGATACAGAGTTAATGGAGTAAGTCTACTATGCAGGTGATGGAGAGAAGAAAAATACAAGGAGAAGAAAGAACTAGACCTGGTTTCCAGGATGCCAAAGGAGGAAGAGAAAGGGGGCATACAGCGCAAAATGAACCAGAAATACTTAGGAAGGACAGAGAACAAGTAAAGGAGAGATGTGTACCATGAGCACCTGGCGTAGCCATGGAGAGAAATGGAGAACTGGCAGTAGATGGAAACCAAAGGGAGGGAGGAGTTATTGCACAAGGCAAGAGAGCATAATGAAACAAAAACACTGAGAAATTAGGCAAGAGTGGAGAGTACGAAAAGAAAGGAGAAATGAGTTGAGATAGGGCAAGGACTTGCGGGGAAGTTCCATTTTCAATCCCAAAGTCCCAAATCCAGCACTACATCCTTACAGTATGGCATTTGCATTTTGAGGGCAAGTGATCCAAACACATGCAATCCTAGCTTTGCCAGCTACTTTACAGTTTGCAGTTCATCCACTGAAAGTCTTCTTTTCCTACTGTATTTTAATAGCACCTTCAGAAACCATCCCTTCCACAAAGGATGCTCTGACCCTCCACTACTTTGATTCACAGTTTTCCAGGGCTCCTACCTCAGCTTTGTGCTCTTGTCACACTGTCTTCCCAGGAAGCTTTAGAAATCACTAATGATGGTAGAGGGTGAGAGTTTCTTTGGTGTAATTAATGGATGTGTGAAAAAGCCTGCTGGGCTGGACAGGCTGGAGAGGTGCCAGCTACTGAAGGCCAGATCCAAATCTCAGTGGAGCCAAATTAAAAACTCCAGTAGATTTTGCAGGTTTTGGATGGGGGCTCAGGTGCATAGTGGGAATGGAAAAATTCATTGGGGGCCTCCTAAATTGCATGCTTGTTCCCCCGTTAGTCTTGCATGATACCTGCAGCAAAGCCTGGGCTGCAGAACCAGCATGGAGCAGCTGGCATTTTGTGACAGTTGAAATAAGGTACATGGAACCAGACAGTCCCCAGAAACAGGTCCAGGCATGAACCATCATTCCCACTAAAATGGGTGGTTAAGCAACACCAAAGGGCAGAAGATTTCAGAGTGGCTGTATAAACTGAGAAAGCAAGACAGGCTTTGGGGAGAGTTTATAGGTTGTATGTGAATGCTCCAAAACTGCTGATGGCAAAGGCCACCCCAAGTCTCCCATGTCTGTCCGCTCCATAGCCTCAGAAGGGCAATACTGTATCCCAGTGGGTCCATGTGAGCCGACACATGCAGCTTGGCTGGGAAGACTTCACCTGCCCTTTCAGCATGACCCTCCTGCCACTCAAGGTGGGAATTATTTATTAAGTGGTATTATTTTGTGATAATGATACCTGTGAAAAATACCACTGCAACAGGAACTGCAGACATTTAGTTAGACAAAACAGTGACCTTCCTCTCCACCTGTGCCCTTCACCTTTGCTCCTCCAAACCACACTGCCTTTGTCCCTGGGACAAATTTGAGTGCCTTGGTCCTCCCATGGCAATTCTGGTAAGGATTAAGCAGGATTGCATCTGCTTCATTTTCTAAAAGCTACTGAGTAAACAGAGTATAAAGAGTTAATCTAAAGCCAGAGGGACACATGGGCATCAGAAATAGAGTTGAAATGTTCTATGAGGTAGGTACTGAGAACTTAATCAGCCCCCTTTTCTTTTCCCTCACGGCACATTTTGGCATGTTTTTGCTTTCAAAGGGCAGTACTGACAGTGGGACCATCTTGAAAGCCTCCCTGGATGTGACAGCGACTCCCTCTGCCCAGCACATACACACTCACCTGGGTGACATTGCTGCAACCACAGCCTGGCTTGGAGATGCCAACGTTGCTGGCAATTTGTCCTCAGCTTCAAGGCAAATGGCAGAAAGAGAGTTGGCACCGCAGCCAGAGGAGGCAGGCACCAGGGGTGAGGAGGATAAGGATAAGCAGGAGGCAGCAGGGAATACCCTGCCATGGGTGACCAGACCAGCTCCCAAATCTGCTGTTCCCGGGAAAGAAGAAGGCCTTGGCAGAGGAACCGGACTCCTTGCAGCCCAGCTTGCCATCCTCCTGGTCTGCACAGCTGTGGTGGGCCTGGTGCTGGCAGCTGCCATGCGCTGTGTCTGTGCCCAGCACTGCCACAAGCGGGCCGAGGTGTCCTTCAGCGAGCCCGACCCCGACGTCATCACTGTCACAGAAAACGGGGAGGTGATGCACTTCCGAAAGATCCAGGAGAACAGCTTCATGCTGGTGCAGGCTGAGTACAACTGGGTCAGCCCCTCAAGCAATGGGAAGACTATGGTGGTTTAGTCCCTCTTTGTGCTGCCATATAGGCAAACAAGCCCAAAGCAGCCAGCTCAGACACAGGTGTTAGGCAAAAGTATCTAAACTACAGCTGCTGAGAAAATAGAAGCTGATAGATTGCTCAGTGTGTTACACTTACTGCAATTAATATTGTATATCTGCTCATTAGCTGTCACTGTGGCAATGACACACACTTCCTCTGTTGCCTTAAGGGTGTAGCCAAAAATAGAAATTCTTCCCTGCACTGTGGTATTGACTCCTGTTTAATGTCAGAAAAAAAGTTTCTAGTGTTTTATTTCTTTCTAGGAACTACAAACCAAACCATTCTCATTTAAGAGCTTACAGGTTTGACTGTGCATTTGGTATCCCTCAGATGGCAAACATTTGCCACAAGATTTCAAGTTTCAATTTGCAAATAAAAAGCAATAACTCATTAGGGGAGAACATTGATTCCAAGAACACTGAATTGATCCATGTAGTGAAACACAGGATGGCAGACACCAGCTTTTGGGGGAGAAACATGCCTTCTCATCAGGTGCAAATGGAAGAAAACCTTTCCTGTCCATTTGCACCTGATGAAGAAGCTTGTTGAAGCCTGACAGCCAACATTTATTTAGTCTTTTATTTTGAGTCAACTCAGTGACACTGTGCAGAAACATGGACTGAGAAGTACCCTTTCCAGGTCACTTTGGAGATGCCCTGCAAAGGCTGCATGGGAAGTTAACAACATCATTGTGTTCTAAGTTTGTGCAAACTTCCCTCTGACCACGTGGTTTTCTGCAGGAGACCCCTAAAGCAACCCTTGGAAAACAGCATGATTCTGGACACCTCCTAAGAAGGAGAGGTGACAACAGCAAGGGTAAAGTTTTATTTTACTGCAGCTTTAAAAGAGCCAGAAATAGACCTGATAATGATACTCTTGAGATGTACATTTTAGAGCCTTTCAGAGAGCAGGAATTGACCCTTCTGGTGTCCTTTTCTAGGGTGGATCAGCTCAGAGCTGATCATTCCCAAGCCATATAGTGGGGAACAAACTTACTATTTGGTGCTGCAGCCTAATTCACAGCCCACAGCACCCTGAACCAAGCAAATAATGACAGGACACTGATGGTTCACCCAGCCTTCCTGATGACAACTTCCCCTCTGTCAGGAGGGCCCCGTGGCCATCTCCAACTAGTTGCCCATCTCCATGCTGGATAGTCAGTCAAAACCCTGCTCTAACATCCTCCCTTGCCTCACCACTGACTTCAGAGGAGACAGGTGGGGCATGAGTTCTCCTGCTCCAGCTCCAACATGATGCACAGAGTGCAGCTTTTGCCAACAGTGCCTTCCATTAGCATTCAGAAAGAGCTGGTTTCTGATCATACTGCTGCACTGTGATCAGTGACATTTGTGCTGCACACATGGACAAATTTTTATGAACTTCACTTCTAGGCCCAGTGGGCCCTGGGCAAAATAAATAAGTAAGAAAATAAGTGTACTCACAAATGCAGCTTGCAGAGATGAGCTTGATGCTCTTAACCACTGTACTTTGAAGAGAAGGGCAACTGCACCATAGCCTTTTGCTGCAGAAAAAAACAAGGGTAGTGCTGTAATTGAAAAGACAAAGTTTGGTTTAGGACTCAGAAGGATGCCAGGTGAATGGTTTTATATGCACTAATGAAGCTCATGCCCTACCTACTAGTAAGTCTCCCAGGTTTTTAAGCACATCTAGAAACTTACATTGGCATTCCTCTCCTGTGTCATGTGCCTTAGAAAGAAATCATGTTTCTGTAACCCAGTGTAACTGAACTGTGTAGTGACTAAAACAGACTGCATTCAAGTCATTGTTAATGCAGCCAAAAAAAAAATCCTAATTAACTAAGAAAATAGGTCAACAAACTCTTAAATATTTAAAGAACTATCACATTATTTTAAAAAGTTTCTTATGATGGCATAGCTGTTTATGAATAAATTACAAATACCTATGGCCTCTTTCACTGTCTCTCTAGGATTAATGTTACCAGACTGCTCTGGCTATAAAACCATGATCTTCCTCTCCTCAGCTCTTTGCCCACAACCCATCATTGCTTCTTTCTAGGCAGACGAGAGCAAGGAAAAGCCTCATGGAGGTGTTTGACTGGGACAGTGGCACTTCAATACCATTCTCCCTTCTGCTGAATTGGTGTGCTCCAGTATTATTAGTACTAAGACCAGTAATGGTGAGCTCTGAGGGATACAGCTCCTCTGAATTAGTAATGAGTTTTGCTACTTTGCAGCTGTCTTGGCTGAGGTCTAAAGTGCTTGTGGTTTTTTTTTTGACTTCCGAATCATATTCCATTTGTTATAGTTGCCATGACAGGAGGAATGGAGGTCTTATCTCTTCTTACGGCTGTTAAAAACACGAGCACTGGTACATTTATTAAAAGGCAAACCATTTAAACATCCCCATTCTTAACTGATTTACCTTATATGGGAATTAGCCTGTGCTCATGCTTGTAACAGATTTCTGAGAAAAACGTGTCGGAATCAGGAAAACAAAGGCACAAACCATTCTAACATTTACCAGAGAGACAAGTGAAAGACTTGCCTAGTTTCCCTGTCTAGGTGCATGACTGGCTGGTCACAGATGTTCTGCTGGAACTGGGGATCTCAGTTCCTCCAGGGCTGCTCAGTCACCTGTGGCCCACATCAGGCTGTCCTCCCTCAGCAACGTTTGGGGTCAGAACTACTGAAAGAAGCTAATGCACACCTATCCTGAGCCTATGTCCCCATCAGCCAAACAGGCATCAAATATAGTCTTGGCAGTAAAAACATCTATGACTGTTGCAATGCTTAACCTGTCCTAACTCAAGACAAAAAAAATTTAGAAATAACAAAATGTAATGTGGAGAGGTTGCACTAAACAAGACTGTTGATCCAGAGCTGGGACATCACAGACACTTCCTGCATTGGTTGAATTGTCACTAGTAAGCAAAAAAGGCCAGATATGCACCGATTTGGCCAGCTCCAAAAAGGGTGACAAGACTCACAGGAGAAGCCCCAGGGCCCTGTAGGCCCAGCAGTCATGGTCAGCAGGGATGTGCGAGCTCAGGCACTCCCAGATCAGTGCGGGATGCAG
Organism: Anthoscopus minutus; assembly: GCA_013399455.1. NCBI lineage: Eukaryota > Metazoa > Chordata > Aves > Passeriformes > Paridae > Anthoscopus > Anthoscopus minutus. The sequence goes on from VWYI01047023.1 coordinate 93,747, forward strand.
CCCCAGGCATTTCAGAGATCAGGCTAGCTGGCTTGGCCAGCCATTTTGGCATGGTTTCTGCATCTACTTAGGACCACAAAAAACAAGAAAGGCAAAGCAGCAAGGTCAGGAATCTGGAGAGTAAAACATTTGGCAGATGCATGCGTTATTTATTCACTCAGATTTAAATAATAATGACAAATGCCTGTAAAAATAAAAGGAGATGCTCTAACAATTCCTGCAACATTCAGCTCCAAAAAGATAGCTGCTTAGCAGCAAAAATAAATGACAAAGTAGCAGCCTGACCTGCAAAGCTAGTGAACAGCAGAACAGACCTCTCACTCCTCCTGGCAAGCTGGATCCTTTCACTGCCCCTGCCAGGCCCTTAAGGTCCATTGTGTCTACAAGGGCTCTACAGGGCTCCCTTCCTTCCTTTGCTTTCCCTTTTCTCTCCTGCCAACTGGTCCAAGGCTAGGAGGAGGGCAGAGAAGGGCTTGGGGAGTCACAACTTCCCCTGGACCAGGAGCTGCTCAGAGGTGTCTCCTAGTCCCTTCCTGCCACCAAACTGGTTCCCCTTCACAGGTCTCAGCAGCCCTCTTTCCTCATTAGTGTGTGTGACCCTCTCAATAAAGCTTTTTGCTATGTGATGGATGAAGGACCATGTCTGAAACCACATTTTACTGTATATTTAAGTGCATGTTTTGCTGATTTACTACTGTTCCAGAGAACGTCTCCCTCCCCAAGCAGGGCAGGCCTGTAACGGATACATCAGCTTTGAGTAATGATTATTAGTACATCCCAAGGTTATGTCCCACAATCAAATAATGTGTAGGAGGGAAGAGAGACTCCAGCTTACTCGGCTGAGGACAAAGATCACAGATAGTCTCTTTCAATCTTCAGATTGCAATATCCATTACAGATTGCCACCTTCTAATGTCAAAGTATAATTTGTTGCTGAGAAAATGTGTTGCCGTTCCAAAGGTGAGTCAAAGATCAGCCTGGCTGTATATCAGAGCATGTTGATGTACATTAAGAACTGATGGCCAGGTACCAAGGACATCGGGCAGCTGGTGCAGAGAGAACGGCAGCAGACGTGACTTGCTGATCCTTCCTGTGCAAACACACCACCCGAGTGGGAAAATATTTAACCCAGTCAAAGTCAGGTGTCACCAGTAATTGCCAGTGTCTAAGGCAGCACCAACGCGACGTGCCAGCGGCTGCCTGCAGCGGCTCCGGGCAGGAATCGCGCAGTACCCGCGCTCCCGGGCAGATCCGAGCGGGCCCACGGCGCGGGATCCATCCCCCGGTATTCCCGCAGGGCAGCGCCGCCCGCCCCGCACTCCCGCCGGCCGCCGCCAGGGGGCAGCGTTGTCCCGGCGATGGCGGCCCCGCGCTCCGGGTGCCGGCGCGGCGGGAGAGTTCGTAATCCTTCCCTGCACTTACCAGTGCATTTCAGCTTACATGGCTTATACTCTCTCGTAATTATCAAGCCCTACAGAGCATACACGATTGTCCCCAGTGCTATTTTATATGCCCAACTGCAGTTTGTGGGGATTTTTTCTTCTAGAAATCCACTACACAAACTACTACTACTACTACTACGCTGCCGGGAAAACAATAGGCAGTGTGTAAATTGTCCTATGTCCCCTTTTCCTTGCCAGCTCCCTACTGATAAAGACATTTATGACAAAAAGCAAACCTCTCTCCAGTTCCAGCAGCGCCACCTGGTCTGTCCAGGCTCCATGGTCAGAGCTGAGCCCGGCTGAGCTCAAGTGACTCCAGCCGGTCACAGCCGTGGCCTGAGAAGGCTGAGGCAATGCTGTCCTAGTGGGTGATGCAACCAAAGGCTCTGAGAGGGCTGTATTTCTTACTGGAAACATCTGCCTGTCACTTGGCATTTGAATGAGCAGTTGGAAGCTGCTGGTAGGTGCTTGTGTCACGGCAATGACACAAGCCTTCTCTGAGGAGAAGACAGTTGTGACATTTGCTTTGAGTGCAAATTTGAAGTCGCTGAGTTCTTCTGGTTGTGAAGAATTTCTTCCTCATATCTATTCTAAACCTACCTTCACTACAAAGCCATTCCTCCTTGTCCTATTACTACTTGCCCTTGTAAAAAAGTCCCTCTCCAGCTTTATTTTAGCCCCTCTATTTGCAGGGGCTCCCAGAACTTCCTGTTAACATCTTGCAGAAAAACACCCTGTGTGGCATCTTGGTCTCTTTCGGAGGTACACTGCCACCCTGCTGTCTGCAGCTGCTTGCAAGCAGCTCCTTCCCAAATAACACTCACTAGAGCACATGGCTCCTGCAGACAGCATGCACAAGTCCAACCTGCTTACAGCCACAGCAGGCAAGCAGTGCAGCACAAGTCAGATGTGCCAGGTACTCAAGAAGTGTTGTCATTACCATGCAAAGCACAGGAAACATGGATGCAGCACAGTCCATGCTGGCCACATCAGCTGCAGCAACACCCCCTGGGAGGCTCCCTGTCCTTGATGTCAACATGGGCTAGTGCTTTTCTGGGCCCACACTGACAAGGCCAGTTGTGATACCTGGAATGTGAGGCCAAGGATGCAGCTTGTGTCTATGAGACTGGCTCCTTGATCCTCCCTTCCCCCTATCTGCCGTGCTTACATACCCCCTTTGTCTTCTTCACATTCTCTCTTTCTCTGCCTTTCTCCCTGCTATCTTTTCCCCCTGAATCCGAGGTTTGTCCCACCCGTGAACAGACTTGCTGTTGCAGGTGCTGTTAACTATCTCAGCTTGGCCTTCTATGGCATTACAGATGCAGTTTCCTGGGTCCTTCTGCTCTTATCAGGTTCTCCCCAGAATGGCCCCAACTCTTCCTCCAAACATCTCTGAAGTGTGGCCAACTCACACATCAATGTCCTTTTGCTGCCTCTGAAATCTTGCTCTTCCATAGGGCACTGTAGCTCCTTTCAGCTTCTCCCTGCTTTTGTGAGTCAGTAATTTTGCTTGTCATACTCAGGAGCTTCCTAGGTCTGCTCCCTTAGCTATGGCTTTAGCCAAGCCCTGGGCCCTGGTTTGTGTGCCTCAGTGTATCCTCCCTAAGGTGTCTGCATGTGGCATTGTCTTCTCCTGTCCTTGTCCTGATGTGAAGGTGACTGATGTGCCAGTCTTCTCCATCCTGTGGTGGCTCTGAGCACTTTCCTCTGGCCAGGCACACTTCCAGCCCTTTGGAGTGACTCCCTTTGTGCCCAAGTGGTCTGGCACAGCCTCATTTTGCAGGTTCTGGGCAAGGAAGTCCTTGCCTTGCCCAGGAGATCAAGTTGGACTGAAAGCATAGTTAACTGCAAACACAGGCAACTTTATTTCAGCAACTAAGTCAACATTAGCATTTGCATACACGCAGAGGAGCAATGTGGGCAGGACACAACAGGCCATTGGCACTGAGGCGACCTTTGGATCAGCATGCCCCAGCAGGAAATGGTCACGGTCCCATGCAACCTGCACTGTCCATTCTCCTGCTCAAAATGTAATTTCCTGCAGGTTCTTCAGGAGCTTCTGGATCTGAGTGAAAAATTCTATCAGCTTCTTGACTGGAAATGGGCAGGTCTTAATCTCTTCCACTGGTGTCGGTATTGAACTTGGCTTCTGTGGGGGGGTTGGTCTTGGCCATGGCTTCTGAGTGGGAGGTGGTCTTGGCAATGGATTCTGAGTGGGAGGTGGTCTTGGCAATGGATTCTGAGTGGGAGGTGGTCTTGGCCAGGGCTTCTGAGTGGGAGGTGGTCTTGGCAACGGATTTTGAGTGGGAGGTGGTCTTGGCAATGGATTCTGAATGGGAGGTGGTCTCGGCCACAGATTCTGAGTGGGAGGTGGTCTTGGCCACGGCTTCCGAGTGGGCCATGGGGCATTTGTAGGATGAGTCCAGGGCTGTGAGGTGGTTGTATAATAACTCCATGCCCGAGAAGCCTCTACTTGTGGAAGCAGTTCCATCTGGACCAGAATCCAGTCATAGAAGTGCTGAACAGAAGTGTATATTCCAGGCCGTTTTTCTCTGGCACAGCCCTTTCCCCAGCTGGTCACTCCGACAACCCAGAAGAAGTCAGCGCTGTTGTCTTTGCACATGAGTGGACCCCCGCTGTCACCCTGCAGAGAAGCAGAGAGGATATGGTGGTGTTGGTGGCCCCTGTCAGCACTGGGGCTGTCTCCTTCTCTCTCACAGCCCCTGCCAGAGGCTGCATTCCCAGCAGAGCAAGGCTCTGCTCAGGTGCTGGAGCCTCCAGAAGCTTGGCTGGGAGTGGGCTGGAAGTCTATGAAGTCAGGCTCTCTCTCAGCTCTGCACAGTGATCCTGGATGAGCAGAGGACAGATGTTCCAGCATTGGTATCTGGACCTCTGGGCTGTCAAGAGCACTAGCAGGACTTTCTGGGCAGAGTGCCAGGCCTCTGGGACAAGGAAGGCCCTGGGTTAGGACTGCAGGTCGGAAGCCCCAGCAAAGGTGGGGACCCAGAGCTGAGAAAGTGACTGACCAGGGAAAGCAGGGGATGGGCAGTGCTGGGGTGGTGCTGCCTGCACTGCTGGGGGCTGAGTGACTCGTCACATGCTCCTACCTGGCAGGTGTCGATGCCACCCTCTGGGTAGCCAGCACACAAGTTGTGGGTGTGGACATCCCCCCCGTACCACTCGCTGCTGTTGCAGAGCTGGACATCAATAAGGTGGACCTTGGCCTCCTGCAGTACATCACTTGATTTTTGAGCTGTGAGCACAGAAAAGAATGAGGACCTGGCAGCTTGCTGCCACTTTCCCCACCTAGGGGTGATCCCCTTCCCTAGGGCTTGGCTTTTCCTCTACAGAGGTGCTGGAGCTTTATGTCCCTGCTGTCTGCCTTTAGGGAGTGGGCAGCCTGACGCTGGCTTTGACCTCTGCTGTCAGAAAGCCCAACCCGTCTTCACAGTGTGTCAAGCTTGCCCTCCATTTTTGGAAACTCACATTTGGCAGTGGTGGCACCCCAGCCAGCGACATAGCAGGTTTCCAGCAGCGCCACGTTCAGCGTGGCATTGGGCACACAGACCAGCTGGACATAGGGGCTGCACCGGACAGGCTCGTTGAGTTCCAGCAGCGCAATGTCGTTGCTCTGGTCAGCAGAACTGTAATCCTTGTGAACCAGCAGCCGCTTAATCAGGCGCACCTCGGCCGCAGGGCCCGGCTCAGTCAGCTGAGTGGCCCCGATCAGCAGGCGCATGGTACTGATGTTCCTGAAGGCACAAGGAGAGAGGGGTGAGAGGGAGCAGAGCCTGGAGCTGTGGCAGCCCAGCAATGACCAGCCTTCTGCTTCTCAGGGCAGAGAGGAAAGCAGCACCATGGTGGTAGTGGTAACTGCTCTAGCATGGCTTAGGCTCTGGGAATGTCAGCTGGAGGCTGCTAGGAAGTAGTGGCACATGCCCAGCCTTCTCCTGAGCAATTTCTCAGCTGGGCTCTGCATTGCCCAGGAACTGTGCACATTGCAAGGAAACGAGATGGGAGAATCATATGGCACTGCTGACAGGGCACCTGCTGATGTTGTAGGAATATCCCTGTTTCCTGCTCCTCATTACCTGGAGTCGGCAAAGCAGTGGGCTGCTGTGAGGACCCACTGCACGCTGATGAGGGACCCTCCACACACATGCCCCGTGCCTGCAACCGAGGGATCTTGGATGCTGACAAGCCAGGGCCAGGCTCCTGCCTTGGCACTTTTGCCACCCACGACGCGTGTCATGCCTTGCTCATCATCAGAAGTCAAGGGCTGGAGCCCACAGCTCCCTCTGCAAATACAGTCATTTCTGTCCTGCTCCAGTCATTTCCTGGCTTGCTGCTGCTCCAGCAGAAGCTCCCCACAAGGTGAGAAGCAGGGACAGCAGGTCAGGGAAGGCCATGGGGTGAGAGCCTCATAAGGAGCTGAGGCTTCCCCATGAGGTTCGGGAAGCTGTGGCCTGGCCACCAAGGACAAGTAGGCCCTCTCCAGGGAGCCCCTGAAGTGCTGCCCAAGCTCCCTCCCAGAGCCTGGGGCCACTTACTCGCAGGTGTTCCACATGCCCTGCACAGGCCTGCACATGGCCAGCAGGATGAAGAGGCACAGCAGCAGCATTGCTGTTCGTGGCTCGTATCAGCTGCGGGAGTGAGGCTTCCGTGCACCAGCACAGCCACAGCTGCAGCACCTGCAGCACCCTCAGCCCCGGGCTGATGTCACAGAGCAGCTGGTTCCATGTTCTGGGCACTGCGGCCTCTGGCACAGGGAGCAACATGGAACTGTAGAATGGTTTGGGTCAGAACGGACCTTAACGATCCTAGGGCTCCAATCCCTGCCATGGGCAGGGATATCTCACACCAGACCAGGCTGCTCAAAGCCCCATCCAACTGGGCCTTGAACATTTCCAGGGATGGGGCAGCCACAGCTTCTCTGGGCAACCTGTGTTCATGCCTCACCACCCTCACAGTTGAGAATTTCTTCCTCATATCTGTTCTAAACCTGCTGTCTTTCAGTTTGAAACCACTCTCTCTTGTTCTACCACTACCAGTCCTTATAAAAAAATCCCTCTCCAGCTTTTTTGTAGGTACCTCTGCTTGCAGGATGAGGGTGTGCTGGCCCTGAGCCATGGGGAACGGCAGATGCATTTCTCAGCAAGACGGACAATTTTGCTTTCATTCTTTAAAATATGACAATTTGACTGACTTTTCCTATCATGTAGTACCTAAGTAAAAGTCAGTTTGGTCATGCATGTGTGGTATTTGGGCCTGTGTATGTAAAATGGAAAATACCTGTGTCCCTACTCTCCAGGACGACTTCTCAGCCGCAGTCTGAGAGTCTCTCGCCAAAGGACTATAAAGTGCTAAGTGCTGCCTACAAAGAACAAGGCATAGAGAAAACATTGATGAAAGCACATGATATTAAGAAGCACTGAGATATATCTGATGAAATCTAGCTTTGCTTTCCATGCCAGCTCATATATTCTGAAAACTTCCTGAAGATCCTTAACCAAATAGAAAATATGAAATCAAAATGGCATCTAAATATTAACCTACTGACTGATACAGATGCATACAGTTAATATGTGTATATACATATATTATTCTAGTTCCATAATGCTTTCTACCCATTTTTCTGTTGTCAGACAGAGCAAGGAAAAGACACCCACAAAATAAAAATAAGAAACTTAAAAAAAGAATCAAAATCTGTATTTGCAAACCAAATTAAAGTTTTGGACACCTCAGTGTTCAAGCACTTTCTTTTCAATCTTATTAAAAGTGCCCAGTTTTCAGAGTACCTGTCCTCCCAAAGTGATGGTTACCTGATGCATCAGTGCCAGCTGAGCATCTGCCATAATTTTTTATTTTGGGAAATGTAGGCCCCATGTGTTTACACTTCTTCACATTGTCAATCTCTTTCAAGGAGCTGGCGAAAGGTTTACATTTGTATTGGTTTTACTTATCAGAGTAGTTTTTCTATTCTTATAAACACCCTTTTTCTCAGTGAGAGGTTGAATTTCTGGTATAGTAATATCCATCCACATGAAAAATGAGGGCTCATCACATTTTAAAAAGGAGAGTCATTTAATCATTGATGAAAGTACAATATTCTGAGTAAGTCTTAAAACCACCAGAGGTCACACATGAGTTTCTTCTTTCCCCATTTCCTCTTCCAGCTTATTTTTTTAAAATTTGTTTGTTTGCCAGTACAGCTGGATTTTTGATACAATAAGGTAGCTCAACTTTATATACCGAAGATACAGAAAAATAACTGCATTCAATGTTGAACAGACCTAGTGATTCTAAATACATATTTTCCTGTGAAAATTAATGGTGTGCCCAGAATATGAAATGAGGCTGGTTTGCACGACTTGGCAAATTTATAATCTATCATTTTAATGATGAACAGGAGAAATTAAAAGTATGTGGATGTTCTTTTGTTGTTGTTTTAGGGGATTTTTGGTTGGTTGGTTTTATGTTGTGGGTTGGCGCACATCTTTTTCTTTAAAGATGGATACAGCAGTCAACACATTTGGAGAAATGCCATACAATGTTAATTGAGTAATGTTAGCGAGAACCACAACTTCTGCTGGCATAAGGGTTATCTATAAAGTTCTCTTTTTGGTGAAGATGCTGAACAGATGAACATCTGATAGGATATATGTCTCATGCTGATTTGAAATTTGGATAAACTACATTGTTCCTGTCTTCTAATTTCAGCCTGTAGCAGCATCCTCTGTGTGTGGGTACAAACACTGGTATCTAGGACATGGTATCTACATGTTAGTATTTGTTAATTCAATACAGTTTTGTGGTATTATGTCTTGCAATTAGTTGAGACATATTTCTACTCTAAATCAATTCCCAAAAAACAACCAAAAATAATCAAGAGTACTTAAAAACTAGTTGGAAGTGGGTGATCATACTCTTCCATTAATTAGGAAAGAATCAAAGAGATGATGGAATGTGTGTTGCAGAAGCACCAGTGACTGCACAAAATTAGCTCAAATAGAGAAAAAGCTAAATAAGTAGACATGATAATTACCTACAATGTATTCTTGAAAGACAAGAGGAGTGCAAAGTATCTACAACTTCCAGAAGAGAAGGAACTGAGACAATGGAAGATGCTGGAATATTTCAGGACCTGGTCAGGGCCCTGGGCCATGACTGACACATGGACACAAAGGGTGTCCAAGCTGAAGATGTTCAACTCCACTGTCAGCTCTGGCTTCTCAGGAGACTTGGGGGGCTCAATAATACCAAGGAGGGATAAATAACGGAGCCATTCTTTAACACAAACCGATTATCTCCAGTCTCCAGGTGTGGTATAGTTCCCTAGAAACTAAGAATCCACACTTACCAAAAATCCATGCCTGCCAGCCCTCTCATTTTCCAAACTGCAAAAAACCAAACAATAATAAGGCCCAGGACAACCATCAGCCCAAATTTTTCACTTCAAGTCAAAGGACTGATTTGACTTTTGATTTTTAAAGGACAACTATCATGGCTTTTAAGCAATAATCTGCAGAAGAGATGAATAGCACACTTAGGATCTGCATGATTTATTTGGCAAAACCTATTAGTTCTTTCTGGAGAAAATTAATAATAATGCTCATCTGTTTGTCAGTGCAAATTTAATGTATGCTAAAAAGTCAGTGAGAATTTTCTTCAGATGGAAGTCTGTTCAAAACAGAACAAAAAAGATTAATTTGAGAAAAATGCTTAATAAAGTCATCTTTAAATAAAAACTACTCAAGACTTGACCGTTAATCAAAAGAACATTACTTACCTTACAGTCAGCATTGCTGTACCAGAATCTGGCAGCAAGTTTTTAAAAGGAACCCTTTTCTCTTTCTTTACAGTCATAATTTATAACAGCTGAATTATTGACTATAAATACTCTTTGCTTTCTACTAATGTATTATGCTTCTGGGATTGTTCGGAGCAAATATTTTCTTACTAAGAGAATAAGCTCCTAAACTAAAGGCTTTTAGAAAATAAAATTAAAACATGTTCAAAGTAGCAGCTATTCAAAGAATATCACTGTGCCATCTTAACAGACTAAATTTTATTTTCACTAGTATTCAAAAATATTAAAATTTCTCACTAGATTTGTTTTTTAAACATGGGAAGCTGCTGCTTACCGTACACTGGAGAATATTTATGGATATACCAAAATTCGAGGTTCATATTAAATTCAAATATAAAAATTCAAACGGGATGATTTAGCAGAGGGAGTTTGCTGTTGATAGTGAAGAGTTAGATAAGAAAAATATATTCCTAAAAATATGTGAAGTGCCAAATTATAGAACATAGAAGATAATGGTTTAATATACATCATGATACACATGGAGGAGTTCTTCTACACATACTATGTATCTTTAAAACAACACAAAAAAAACCCTACCAACAAATCTTCTGAAAAACTGATACCATCAAGACTTGAATTTTGTTGTGTTTTTTTTTTAAATGCCCTAATAGATACTTAAAATGAGATGGTTTGGAACATTGATATGTGATAGTGTAGCTCTTTGTGCCTTTTATGTCACGAATAGGTGTTACCTGATCGCAAACACAATACAAGTCGGGCTCTGCTGACTGCAGCGCTTCTGTTCTGTTCCCCAACTCACACAAAATCTCACATGCCACAATCCCCCTATGTTTTCACACCTGGAGAGGCCAGAGGGAAGAAGTTCATGTGCACAGGATGGCACAATACTGTGGGATTTGGCTCTGGCTCTGGGAGACATCGATGGGATGCTCACAGCCAGCCAGGCTGGAAAGATACAGGCTTCTCACACTAACACTCTGTGAGCTGCAGCAAACAGTTACCAGATTAGCTGGCTCAAATTGTGTCATACTCTTATTTTTAGCATGCTATTATGCCTCTGGGATATACTTTATTTATGAGGGAATTGGACCTAAACAGATGTTGTAGCCATTTTCTAAAAGAGAGCTTTATGCAACTTGCATAAAGTACCTGAAAGACTGTATGTTTTGGGGAAGGGGCAGAGTGAATGTGTGAGACAAATATAGTAGTCCTGAGCCATTTCTGGGAAATTACAGTAAATTTTCCAAACAAACAGACACCTAAAATAGATAAGAAAGGTTTTTTTCAATTTTTGTAACTGAAAATAGAGGTTCTCCCAACATTATTCTAATTTGAAGCAATATTATGAAACAGGAAAAGCAAGAATTTGCTGGAGATCTTGGCAAAATATGTCAACAGCAGTATGGGATTGCCCAAAGGACTAACAGTGACTCTAATGGATCCAGCAGTGAGCTTCAAGTCTGCTCTCCTTCCAGGAGAGTTGTGAGTCCTAACAAAGAACACAAGAACTGTAATTTGCATGGGTTAAATTGCTCAGTGTCAGCACAAAAAACTGAGTTCTGCTTCCCCAAGCATCATATTGGAAGGCTGCCCTGGTTTCTTAGCTACAGGTCAGGGTCTCTAAGAGAGCTTAGAGAACAGATGAGAGCATCATCTTAGTGATGACACCAGGTTCAGTTAGGGACAGCTGACTAGGAAAAGCTAAAATAAAAAAAAAGAAAGGGGGAAAAGACATCACTTATTTCATCAAGGAGCATTGACAAGAAGTGGCAAAACTACACAGGGAAGGAACTGGGAAATAAAACAATTTTGTGACATCTTGGGTATGGGCTGTGCATCAGACAAAGGATAGAAACAGGGAAGGACTACAGTCACAATGCTAAGGAACAGAGGGAGCACAGAATTGCAAAAGCTTTTGTCAATAGGATTTCATTCCCAATTATTGTCACAGGACTCTCAAATTTTATTTCCTGCATTTCTCCTGGCAGAAGGCCAGTTCTCACATGACCTCCATAATTTTTGAATCCTATCAATGAAATTGTCTTTCCTTCATCGAAGCCCATTTTCTTCCCTTTCAAGACAGCTGATTTCCCCTAGAAGTTAGAATTTTTTCATAAGAAAACTGTTAAGTTTTCTCTTACAGAGATGAACCAGCACCAGCATGCTAACATCTGTAAGTCTTTGATTTTGTGACTTTTATACTAGATGTACCCCTCCCACACAGGATGCCACACAGAGGCTTTTTTTCTTTTTCTTACCTGGGTGTCAAATTGTTGTGCCAGGTGGAAGTTTTGAACACAGGCAGTGGATGAGACACAGCAGCACAGGATCCTCAGGAGATGCATGACCTTGTCAGCTGCAGCTGCTGGGTTTTTCCTTGTATGGCTGGTCCTTGGAGCATGGATCACAATCAGTTCCTAATCTCACACCTGCTTCTGGTTGGGGCTAGCAACACAGTCAAAGTTCATCTGAACCTACCAGGAAGCCTAAGAATTCACAGGTTATTTTGTCACTTAACAAATCCAGGCGTTTCTTATCAGCTCAGCAGGGCTCTTTTCTGCGTAACAATTCCAAATAATACCTTTGATTTATCTGCCCTCCATATCCCTGACTATAGTCAGAAGGGTAGGTGGCAGGGAGCAAAGCCTGATTCAGCAGCTGTTACTGCTCATTTTCTTGTCACTCTATAGGTCACTGGCTGTAAGAAGTCTCTGTGGAAATGCATCTAAAAATATTTTGAAAACTTGGCCTCCACTGATGAGAAAATTAAGTGGTGACTCATGCTCCCATCAGCTCCAGACTTGATTACTGCAATTTGATGGACTGAGAAGCTGATGCTCCACCGAGACTGCAATTTGCTTAGGGGAGCAGCCGAGAGGCTGCATTGGCATTCCTTGTTTCCAACACATCTCTTTTGTCCTTTTAATCACCAATAAATTTAATTTCACTTCTCACTGAAGATCTCACTCTCCGCCTTTCTGGCAAGAGGAACAATCCAGAGGCTGCTTTCATGACCTCTGCTGCAGCTTTAGATGCCAGAGCAAAGCAGATCTGCCTGGAGCAATGCCTCCAACCTGCATTTCCTAGCATTGCTTTCTCTAGTCCTGCACAGCTTGTCCATGCAACTCCAGAAGATTCCTTACCATCCCGCAGGCTCTCCCTGTTGAATGAGAATTTTACAGGAATGGGACACATCAGCTTGGAGGAATTTAAGTCAAAATGCCTCCTTCGCAGAAGTCTAATGATCACGAGCGATAATGTGGTTGAAGCAAGAAATGACAAAGCGGAGACCACATCCCTCCCCTGACACTGTTCTCACAGGATGCTATAAGTTTTGGTCTGGGAGACTGGGGCTATCCCCACCCCAACCCCCCACCACGGAAATAGGGACATAAGAGATTCAGTTTGTAAGATGCTGGAAAGGGCAGGCCGTCAAATCTAAAGTAAAATACTCTTCATTTACTCTCATCATGTGCTACATTATCTCTGAGCTTTGTTAGAACGATGGCAGGGCTCTTCAAACAGCTTCCCTGGGGAGACTGCTCTGCAGCTTAACAACCTTGCACTGGAGATGTGCAAGTGTAACCAAGGGCAGAATTTAGTCTCTTGTCTATTTAACATGTTTGCAAGGGACTGCCTGTGTTCCTGGCACTTTATAATAATAGTAATATAAATGCATTTGGATTATAACCAAATGGAGAAACTATGATTTAGCCCTTTACTGTGTTGTAATTCCCAAATGCATCAACATCTATTTAAGTGCAAAACAGTCTACAGTTTACAAATACAAAGCTGCGATTGTCTGCTGTAAGGGTTCTGTATGAGATTATGATTCAATACAAACCACAATTCAGCGTCTGAAATTTCATTTTTAATGGCAGAATAACATCAAAAAAAGTAGCTCTTTCTCCATATGCAGTCTTGCAAAAAAAATGTATCCCAGGGACTTGGCCCTTTCTAGTCATTTCTACATATATAGCTGCTCATCTCTTATGCACGTATGCACTCGCACATAAATCAATGTGCTTGCAGACAGACCATATTTCATCTTGCCTTCTAACCTCCCGCTGTCAAGATATTTCCACAGAAAAATGTACACAAATAAAACTAACAGCTCCTTTTTCCCTGACTGCCAGAGTAATGTAGGGGACTACTTCTGTAAAACCACGCTCCTTCTGCTCTGTGAACAAGCACAACTGCGCAGCGTCTGCTGAGACTGCCTTTCTACCACATAACCTGTTCACACTAACTAAAGGATCAACAAGAAAAAACACAACCACATCTTTGATTTTAACTACATTAATTTTTTTTTTATCTTGATAAGTTACTGGAGTCATCAAAAGCTTTTTAATTTAATGCACAAAAAGGGAAATAAAATGTAACTCAACACCAAGTGCCAACATTGCCCGTGACCTCTGAAGTGCTGTTTTATTGTTTGGGTGGGCTTTTTTCCTCCACTATCATTAGATGGGAAATAAACATGTAGAAATAGGAAGTGTTGATGATTGAGAAAATCTTCGTGTTGTAACATGGGCAAAGTTCTCATTTGTCATCAGTTTTGTCTGATTATGTTTAATATCAGTTAAATTTAAAGACAAGTTGAAAAGAGTCACAACTGTTCCAAGTCTTTACTGAAAACCTAGTTTGGTTCAGTGCATTAATTTTCAATTGAATACAACTAGCAGTATTCCGAGGACTTTCTTTCCCCAGGTTCATAAAGTACTTCCAGACAGTTAATGGGCTTTTTTTTAAAAAAAAAAACCAACCAAGCAAACTGTTTAAAAGCCCACCCACAAAAGAATAAAACAGATAGCAGAGGTAAAAATATGACCTAGAGGATAAATAATTTTATCTTGTTTTCCTTTTAACAAAATTGAACTCAAAACCATTCTGTTTATTAAAGACATATAACAAGTCATAAAACAAACATCTTAACAGTCTTAATAGAATTGATGTGCCCAATTCAGTTTCATTAAGTACAGGTTTAAAATATGTATTTCAGTTTAGCTTGATATTCCCTTTAGACCAGCACCTCCAACACTCATACACAATATTTAAGCTGCCCCAAAGCAATCAACAAGGACTTTGTAAAGACTAAAAAAACTACATGGTACAATACTTTGAGATACTCTTAAATGTGGAAAAAAACCCAAAGAAAAGCATGTGTTCAATGGAATTTAAGCAAGTTGTTGGAAGTACTGAAAGGCAGAGATTCAGTACAGAGGTAGCTCAGTAAGGGTACTTGCAGTGTTCTGACTACTCAGCATTGACACAACCACAGTCAGCTACTGTCTGCCTGAACTCTTCCTACATATTTTAAAAAAGGGAACACTGCCTCTGGGCCTGTTGTCTCACCATTCAAAACCAACAGCAAGAGTCATCATTTTCAGTGGGATTGGGATTAAGTCTTTATATTCTCTGGAAATTCACGTTTATGGAAGCAGAAAAAAAAGAAACTGTCCTGAGTTTGGAAGCAGCCCCCTGCTGTAAGTGGGGTTTTTAAACCCAGAGGAATATGGTTCCCATATGGAACCATTTACCACTTTGAATGCTTAAGGAAGTGGAACCTTGAATTTGCCTTAGGAACTCTCCAGTTCCTTGCAGGCTTTTTGATGGATCTGCCCGTGCCATCTAGGGATGCACTGATCAAACTATGAGCTCACTGCCCAATGCCCATGGGAAGAGAACAGAGCCCTGGGGATATGGGCAGTGGACAGCGTCCCTCAGCCCTCTCACCTACTCAGCAGAGACAGCTTGATGCCCCTCCAGGGAAGGAAAGAATTCAGTATGTGCCACCTCCCATACCTTTGTCACATGGTCCTTTTATTGGTGTGCCAGGTCTGAACAGGGTGATGCTGTCAGCTCCCCATAGTTTCTCATACTGATGGCAACAGGAAGTGGCCATCAGGTAAAGCACCAAGGATTGGTACCAGATTACTTTTTGCCTGTTGTTCACAGGACTGGAAGTAACAGACTATGTAAACCAAGCAGTTTGGTTTGGTCTTTTTTTGTTGTTGTTGTTGGGTTTTTTTTGTTTTTTTTTAATAAGGCAAAAGGATATTAATTTCACATGCCTATTGTCACACAGAAGATCTTCAGCTTGTGTAAAGTCTTACAGCTTTATCAGAGCTCTGCTAATCTACATTTACTAAAGACTTGCTCCATGGTGTTTGCACTCTGCCACACCTTTAGTTAGCAATGTTAACCATGACACACATGGAAGTTCTGCATTTATATCGTTGACCTATTCCTTTCCTTACTTAGTATTTTAATTGCCAGAACAGTTTTTGCAAATAGGCACACCCCCCAGTCTGGACTAGAGCATGTTTCTGAAATCTTTATCTCCCAGACAAGATGTAGTGCTGGCTGCATGTTTAAATATATGCCTGCATTAATTTTTCTTCAACATCTAGAAATAGTATTTTGTATTCTTCTATTACATAAGTTTATTAGGAAGAGTAACATTATTTTTTAAAAGGTAGTGATTGATTGTCAAATGAGCTAAGATAACATTTCTGTTACTATAAGGATTCTTCTAATTAGCAAAAAAAAAAGTCAACTTTCTTGTCCTCACAAGCTACTATTCATTACCAATGCAGCAACAGAGAAAACATAGCTTGGCTTACTACAATAAAGGCTCTGTTTTAGCATCCTAAATTCTACGCGCAGGTTTCTGTGCATTGCACAGGGGAAAGGAACAGAAAAAAAGAAAACCAAAAATTTGTGTTCTTCAGGGGTAAATTATAAAAAGATCTCCTAGCTGTAAACACAAATACTTCACTCATAACCCAAGCACCAGACCATTTCTTTGAAGAAGCTTATGAGGCATTTAAGATATACAATGGCACAATATCATACAATGAAATTAAAAGAATTTTCTTGAGAAACCATTAACTTTGAAGGAATGTCTAGACAACTGTGTCAACAAATGCAAATAATTCATGCTTTTCAGCTTCTATCCATTGGATGGCCCCATGCTGAGTATACACAAACTCAGAAGAAAAAGGCATGTCACAGTCATATGACTAGGGAGTGTAACAGAGTCACACAAAAATTCAAGTCAATCTCAGAAAAAAACCTTCAGAAAGCTCTTCCCAAGGGTAAGCTAGCAATGGGATAGGCTTCTGGTCATTTTGGCTAGTTTAAAACAGAGACTTGCAGCTGGTGCACCCTGGCTTCAAAGCAGGGGCAATGGAAGAACCAGCTGTCAGTCATGACCATTCATTCAGTTAGAAAAATAAACTAAAGGACTCCAAAATACTGTACAACCTCTTGCAGCAGCCAACAAAGTGGCTTCTGAAAACAATGCTTTTACCAAAAATGCATCTGTAAGGCACTTAACAGGTATCTTTTAATATATATATAGATATATTTNATTTTGGCTAGTTTAAAACAGAGACTTGCAGCTGGTGCACCCTGGCTTCAAAGAAGGGGCAATGGAAGAACCAGCTGTCAGTCATGACCATTCATTCAGTTAGAAAAATAAACTAAAGGACTCCAAAATACTGTACAACCTCTTACAGCAACCAACAAAGTGGTTTCTGAAAACAATGCTTTTACCAAAAATGCATCTGTAAGGCACTTAA